>JAYMFT010200165.1:0-11687 GCA_038088735.1 Panulirus argus
CTACTACCTAATGGGTTGCTCCAAGGGGATGGGATAATCCTTAAGTTAGCTGGGGTATTGGGAGGGACCAATACACTTAGTGTTATACTAAGCGCACAAGCTACCTGGTGTATTAGGGGACCCCAGCAATACGTGTTATAATTAGGAACCTCAGTATCCGGTGTTGTAATGAGGCATACAAGCACCCGGCGTTGTAATGAGGGTCCCTAGCACCCAGGGTTGTGATGAGGGACCCCAGCACCCGGTGTTGTACTAAGGGACCCCAGCACCCAGTGTAGTAGTTAGGGACCCTAGCATCCGGTATTGTAATGAAGGATCCCAGAACCCGGTGTTGTAATGAGGGACACCAGCACCCGATGTTGTAATGAGGTTCTCAAGCACCCGGTGTAGTAATGAGGGACCCCAGCAACGATGTTGTAATGAGCGACCCCAGCACAAGGTGTTGTGATGAGGGACTCCGGTAAAAGGTGTTATAATGAGGGACCCCAGCACCCATTTGTCGTAATAAGGGTCCCCGGCACCCAGTGTTTTAATGAAGGACCCAAGCAACAGGTGTTGTAATGAGAGTCACAAGCACCCAGTGTTGTAATGAGGGACGCCAGCACCAGGTGTTGTGATGAGGGACCCCAGCAAAAGGTGTTATGATGATGGACCCTAGTACCCAATGTTATAATGAGGGACCCAAGCACCCGGTGTTGTACTGAGGGACCCCAGCACCCGGTGTTGCAATGAGGAACCTCAGCAAAAGGTCTTGTGATAAGGGACCCCAGCACTTGCTGTTATAAAAAGGGGCCCCAGAACCCGGTGTTGTAATGAGCGTCCCCATCACCCGTTGTTGTACTGAGGGACGCCAGCACAAGGTGTTGTAATGAGAGTCTTCAGCACCCGTTGTTGTGATGAGGAACCCCAGCACCTGATATTATGATGAGGGACCCCAGCACTCGGTGTTGTATTTAGAGACCCCAGCACACGGTGTTGTGATGAGTGACCCCAGCACCCGGTGTTGTAATAAGGGATCCCTACACCCAGTGCTGTATTAAGGGACCCCTACACCCGGTGTTGTAATGATGTTCCCAGCACCCGGTATTGTAATGAGGGACCGCAGCACATAATGTTATAAAAAGGGACACCAGAACCCGGTGTTATAGTGAGGGACCCCAGCACCTGGTGGTGTAATGAAGGTCGACATCACCCGGTGTTGTACTGAGGGACCCCAGCGCCCGATGTTGTAATGAGGGACCAGAGCACACAGTGTTGTAATGAGGGACCCTAGCACAAAGTGTTGTAATGAGGGACCCCAGTACCCGGTGTGGTACTGAGGGACCCCAGCATCCGGTGTTGTAATGAGGGTCGCCAGCCCCCGGTGTTGTGGTGAGGGACCCCAGCACCCGATGTTATTATGAGGGACCCCAGCAAACGTTGCAGTACTAAGGGACCCCAGAAATCGGTGTTGTAATGAGGTACCCAGCACCCGGTGCTGTCCTGAGGGTCCCTAGCACCCGGTGTTGTCATGAGGGTCCCTAGCGCCTGGTGTTGTAATAAGGGACCATAGTACCCAGTGTTATACTGAGGGACCCCAGCACCCGGTGTTGTAATAAGGGCCCCCAGCACCTGGTGTTGTGATGAGGGACCCCATCACCCGGTGTTATGATGAGGGACCCCACCACACAATGCTGTACTAAGGGACCCCTGCACTTGTGTTGTAATGAGGGACCCCAGCACCCGGTGTTGGAATGAAGGTCCCTAGCGCCCGGTGTTGTCATGAGGGACCCCAGTTCCGGGTGTTGTAATGATGTTCCCAGCACCCGGTATAGTAATGAGGATCCCAGCACCCAGTGTTGTGATGAGGGACCCAGCACCCAGTGTTATGATGAGGGATTCAGCAAAGAGTGTTGTACTAAGAGATCCCAGCACCCGGTGTTGTAATGAGGGACCCCAGCACACGGTGTTGTAATGAGGGTCCCTAGCAACCGGTGTTGTAACGTTGGTCCCAAGCACCCATTGTAGTAATGGGGGACCCCAGCAACGGTGTTTTAATGAGCGACCCCAGCACAAGGTGTTGTGATGAGGGACTGCAGCATCCGATGTTGTACTAAGGGACCCCAGCACCCGGTGTTTTAATGAGAGACCCAAGCAACCGGTGTTGTAATGAGAGTCCCAAGCACCCAGTGCCGTAATGAGGGACCCCAAAACCCGGTGTTGTAATGAGGGTCCCCAGCACCCGGTGTTGTAATGAGGGTCCCCAGCACCCGGTGCTGTAATGAGGGTCTCCAGCACACAGTGTTATAATGAGGGACAACAGCACCAGGTGTTGTGATGAGGGACCCCAGCACCAGGTGTTGTGATGAGGGATCCTAGCAACCGGTGTCGTGATGAGGGACCAGATCACCCAGTGTTTTAATGAGGGACCCCAGCACCCGGTGTTGTAATAAGGGACCCCAGCCCCCGGTGTTGTAGTGAAGGACCCCAGCATCCGGTGTTATTATGAGTACCCCAGCAAACGGTGCAGTACTAAGGGACCCCAGAAATCGGTGTTGTAATGAGGTACCCAGCACCCGGTGTTGTCCTGAGGGTCCCTAGCAAACGGTGTTGTCATGAGGGTCCCTAGCACCTGGTGTTGTAATAAGGGACCGTAGTACCCAGTGTTATACTGAGGGACCCCAGCACCCGGTGTTGTAATAAGGGACCCCTGCACTTGGTGTTGTAATGAGGGACCGCAGCACCCGGTGTCGTAATGAGGGTCCCTAGCACCCGGTGTTGTCATGAGGGACCCCAGTACCTGGTGTTGTAATGATGTTCCCAGCACCCGGTATTGTAATGAGGATCCCCAGCACCCGGTGTTGTGATGAGGGACCCAGCACTCAGTGTTATGATGAGGGACCCAGCAAAGGGTGTTGGGCTAAGGGATCCCAGCACCCGGTGTTTTAATGAGGGACCCCAGCACCCGGTGTTGTAATGAGGGTACCTAGCAACCGGTGTTGTAATGAGCGACCCCAGCACAAGGTGTTGTGATGAGGGACTCCGGGACAAGGTGTTATAATGAGGGACCCCAGCACCCGATGTTGTACTAAGGGACCTCAGCACCCGGTGTTTTAATGAGGGACCCAAGCAACCGGTATTGTAATGAGAGTCCCAAGCACCCAATGTTGTAATGAGGGACCCCAGGACCCGGTGTTGTAATGAGGGTCTCCAGCACCCGGTGCTGTAATGAGGGTCTCCAGCACCCAGTGTTGCAATGAGGGGCCCCAGCACCAGGTGTTGTGATGAGGGACCCCAGCACCATATGTTGTGATGAGGGACACCAGCACCCAATGTTATAATGAGGGACCCAAGCATCCGGTGTTGTACTGAGGGACCACAGTACACGGTGTTGTAATAAGGGACCTCATCACAAGGTCTTGTGATGAAGGACCCTAGCACCAAGTGTTATGATGAGGGATCCCAGAACCCGGTGCTGTAATGAACGTCCCCATCACCCGTTGTTGTACTGAGGGACCCCAGCACAAGATGTTGTAATGAGAGTCCCTAGTACCCGTTGTTGTGATGAGGGACCTCAGCACCCGGTGTTATGATGAAGGACCCCTGCACGCGGTGTTGTATTAAGGGACCCCAGCGCACGGTGTTGTAATGAGTGACCCTATCACCCGGTGTTGTAATAAGGGAGCCCTACACCCAGTGTTGTAATAAGGGACCCATACATCCGGTGTTATATTGATGTTCCCAGCACCCGGTATTGTAATGAGGAACCCCAGCACGTAATGTTATAAACAGGGACACCAGAACCCGGTGTTGTAGTGAGGGACCCCAGCACCCGGTGTTGTAATGAGGGTCCCTAGCATCCAGTGTTGAAGTGAGGGACCCCAGCAACAGGTGCTGTGATGAGGGACCCCAGCACCCAATGTTATAATGAGGGACCCAAGCACCCGATGTTGTACTGCGGGACCCCAGCACCCGGTGTTGTAATGAACATCCGCATCACCCGATGGTGCATTGAGGGACCCCAGCACAAGGTGTTATAATGAGAGTCCCCAGCACCCGCTGCTGTGATGAGGGACTCCAGCACATGATGTTATGATGAGGGACCACAGCACTCGGTGTTGTATTAAGGGACCCCAGCACACGGTGTTGTAATGAGAGACCCCAGCACCCGGTGCTGTAATAAGGGACCCCTACACACAGTGTTGTATTAAGAGACCCCTACACCCGGTGTTGTAATGATGTTCACAGCACCCGGTATTGTAATGAGGGACCCCAACACGTAATGTTATAAAGAGGGACACCAGAACCCGGTGTTATAGTGAGGGACCCCAGAACCCGGTGTTGTAATGAAGATCCCCATCACCCGGTGCTGTACTGAGGGATCCCAGCACCCGGTGTTATAATGAAGGACCAGAGTACCCAGTGTTTAATGAGGGACCCTAGCACCAGGTGTTGTAATGAGGGACCCCAGCCCCCGGTGTTGTGGTGAGGGACTCCAGCACCCGGTGTTATGAGGCACCTCAGCAAACGGTGTTGTATTAAGGGACCACAGAACTCGATGTTGTAATGAGGTACCCTGCACCCGGTGTTTCCTGAGGGCCCTTAGCACCCGGTGTTGTCATGAGGGTCCTTAGCACCTGGTGTTGTGATAAGGGACCCTAGTATCCAGTGTTGTACTAAGGGAACCCAGCACCCGGTGTTGTAATAAGGGTCCCCAGCATCTGGTGTTGTGATGAGGGACCCCAGCACCTAGTGTTATGATGAGGGACCCCGGCATACGGTGCTGTACTAAGGGACCCCAGCACTCGGTGTTGTAATGAGGGACCCCAGCACCCGGTGTTGTAATGAGGGTCCCTAGTACCCGGTGTTTTTATGAGGGACCCCAGTACCCGGTGTTGTAATGATGTTCCCAGCACCTTATTACAACACCTGGCACTGGGGTCGCTTATTACAACAACGTGTGCTGGGGTCCCTCAATACAACACTGGGTGCTGGGGTCCCTCATCATAACACCGGGTGCTGGGTTCCCTCATCGCAAGACCTTGTGATGAGAGACCCCAGCACCCAGTGTTATAATGAGGGACCCCAGAACCCGGTGTTGTAATGAGCGTCCCAATCACCCGTTGTTGTACTGAGGGACCCCAGCACAAGGTGTTGTAATGAGAGTCCCCAGCACCCGTTGTTGTGATGAGGGACCCCAGCACCCCGTGCTATGATGAGGAACCCCAGCACCCGGTGTTGTATTAAGGGACCTCAGCACACGGTGTTGTAATGAGTGACCCCAGTACCCGGTGTTGTAATAAGGGAACCCTACACCCAGTGTTGAAGTAAAGGACCCCTACATGCGGTGTTGTAATGATGTTCCCAGCACCCGGTATAGTAATGAGGGACCCCAGCACGTAATGTTATAAAGAGGGACACCAGAACCCGGTGTTATAGTGAGGGACCCCAGCACCCGGTGTTGTAATGAGGGTCCCCATCACCCGATATTGTACTGAGGGACCCTAGTACCCGGGGTTATAATGAGGGATCCTATTACCCGGTGTTGCACTGAGGGACCCCAGCACCCGGTGTTGAAATGAGGGTCCCCAGCACTTGGTGTTGTGGTGAGGGACCCCAGCACCCGGTGTTTTCATGAGGGACCCCAGAACTAGGTGTTGTAATGAGGGAACATACCACCCGGTGTTGTCATGAGGGACCCTGGTACCCAGTGTTGTACTGAGGGACCCCAGCAGCCATTTTTGTAACAAGGGTCCCCAGTACCTGGTTTTGTGATGAGGGACCCCAAAACCCGGTGTTATGATGAGGACCCCCCAGCAAACGGTGCTGTAATAAAGAACCCCAACACTCGGTGTTGTAATGAGGGACCCCAGCACCCGGTGTTGTAATGAGTGTCACCAGCACCCTGCGTTATAATTAGGTACCACAGAATCAGGTGTTGTTATGAGAGTCCCAAAAACCCGGTGTTGTAATAAGGGACCCTAGTACCCGGTGCTCTTCCAAGGGACCCTAGAACTCGTGGTTGTAATGAGGAACCCAGTACCCAGTGTTGTATTGAGGGTCCCAGCACCTGGTGTTGTGATGAGGGACGCCAGGAAACTGTGCTCTACTAAGGGACCCCAGCACCCGCTGTTGTAATGAGGGACCCCAGCACCAGGTGTTGTGATGAGAGACCCAGCACCCAGTGTTATGATGAGGGACCCAACAAACGGTGTTGTACTAAGGGTCCCCATTAACCAGTGTTGTAATGAGGGTCCCTCGCACCGGGTGACGTTATGTGGGACACAAGTTCCCGGTGTTATAGTGAGAAACCCAGCACCCGGTGTTGTAATGAGGGTCACCAGCAGCCGGTGTTGTGATGAGGGACCCCAGCACCGGGTGTTATGATGAGTGACCCCTGCAAACGGTGTTTGTACTAAGGGACCCCAGCATCAGTTTTTTAATGAGTGACCCCAGCACCCGGTGTTGTAATAAGGGACCCCTACACCTGTTGTTATATTAAGGGGCCTTTACACCCGGTGTTGTAATGATGTTCCCACTACCCGGTATTGCAACTAGAGACCCAAGCAACTGATATTATAAAGAGGGACACCAGCACCCGGAGTTATACTGAGGGACTCCAGCACCCTGTGTTTTAATGAACGTCCCCATCATCCGCAGTTGTAATGAGGAACCCAAGCACTCGGTCTTGTGATGAAGGACCCCAGCACCCCGTGTTATAAAGAGGGACCCAAGCACTCGGTGTTATAATCAGGGACCCCAGAACCCGGTGTTGTAATGAGGATTCCCAGCACCTGGAGTTTTGATGAGGGACCCCAGCACCCGGTGTTGTAGTAAGGGACCCCAGCACCCAGTGTTGTAATTAGGGATCCCAGCACCCCGTGTTGTAATAAGGGACCCCAGCACCCGGTGTTTTATTGAGAGTCCTCAGCACCTGGTGTTGTAATAAGGGACACCAGCACCCGGTGTTGCAATGAGAGTCCCAAGCACCCAGTGTCGTAATGAGGGGCCCTCAGAATCCGGTGTTGTAATGAGGGAACCCAGCACCAGGTGTTGTGATGAGGGACTCCAGCACCCCGTGCTATAATGAGGGACCCCAGCACCCGGTGTTGTAATGAGGACCCCAGCACCCAGTTTTGTAATGAGGGACCCCAGCATCCGGTTTTGTAATGAAGAACCCAAGCAAAAGGTGTTGTGATGAGGGACCCCAGCACCCGATGTTGCAATGAGAGTCCCAAGCACCCAGTGTTGTAATGAGGGACCCCAGAACTCTGTGTTGTAATGAGGAACCCCAGCACCAGGTGTTGTGATGAGGGACCCCAGCACCCGGTGTTATAATGAGGGACATCAACACCCGGTGTTGTAATGAGGGACCCCAGCACCCGGTTTTGTAATGAAGAACCCCAGCACCTGGTGTTATAAAGAGGGATCCCAGCAAAAGGTATTTTGATGAGGAACCCAGCATCCGGTGTTGTAATGAGGGACCCAAGCAACCGGTGCTCTAATGAGGGTCACAAGCACCCAGTGTTGTAATGAGGGACCCCAGAAACCACTGTTGTAATGAGGGACCTCAGCATCAGGAATTGTGGTGAGGGACCCCACCACCCGGTGTTATAATGAGTGTCTCCAGCACCCGTGTTGTATTGAGGGTCCCCAGCATCTGTCGTTCTAATGAGGGTTTCCAGCACACGGTATTGCAATGAGGATCGGCAGCACCCAGTGTTGTAATGAGGGACCCCAGCACCCGGGGTTGTAATGAGGGACCCCAGCACCAGGTGTTGTGATGAGGGACCGCAGCACTCGATGTTATAATGAGGGTTCCCAGCACACGGTGTTGCAATGAGGATCTGCAGCACCCAGTGTTGTAATACAGGACCCCAGCACCCGGGGTTGTAATGAGGGACCCCAGCATCAGGTGTTGTGATGAGGGACCCCAGCACTCGATGTTATAATGAGGGACCCCAGCACCCGGTGTTGTACTGGAGGACCCCAGCACCCGTTGTTGTATTGAGAGACCTCAGCACTCGGTCTTTTGATGAGGACCCCAGCACCCGGTGCTATAATGAAGGACCCCAACACCCGGTGATGTATTGAGGGACCCCATTGCCCGGTCATGTAATGAGGGACCCCAGAACTTGGTGTTGTAATGAGGGACCCCAGCACCAGGTGTTGTGATGAGGGACGGCAGCACTCGATGTTATAATGGAGGTCCCCAGCACACGGTGTTGCAATGAGGGTCTGCAGCACCCGGTGTTGTAATGAGGGACCCTAGCACCCGGGGTTGTAATGAGGGTCCCCAGCACCCGGTGTTGTAATGAGGGACCCCAGAACTCGGTGTTGTAATGAGGGACTCCAGCACCCGGTTTTGTAATGAAGGACCCCAGCACCTGGTGCTATAATGAGGGACCCCAGCAAAAGGTGTTTTGATGAGTGGACCCAGCATCCGGTGTTGTAATGAGGGACCCAAGCAACCGGTGCTCTAATGAGAGTCACAAGCACCCAGTGTTGTAATGAGGGACCCCAGCATCAGGTGTTGTGATGAGGGACCCCACCACCCGGTGTTATAATGAGTGTCCCCAGCACCGGTGTTGTATTGAGGGTCCCCAGCATCTGTCGTTCTAATGAGGGTCCCCAGCACACGGCGTTGCAATGAGGGTCCGCAGCACTCGGTGTTGCAATGAGGAACCTCAGCACCCGGGTTTGTGATGAGGGACCCCAGCACCAGGTGTTGTGATGAGGGACCCCAGCACTCGATGTTATAATGAGGGACCCCAGCACTCGGTGTTGTACTGAGGGACCCCAGCACCCGTTGTTGTAATGAGAGACCTCAGCACTCGGTCTTTTGATGAGGGACCCCAGCACCCGGCGTCATAATGAGGGCCCCCAGTACCCGTGTTATGCTGAGGTACCCCAACACCCGGTGATGTAATGAGGGACCCCATTGCCCGGTGTTGCACTGAGGACCCCAGCATTCGGTGATGTAATGAAGGTCTCCAGCACCCGGTGTTATGATTAGGTCCCCCAGCACCCGGTGTTATGATGAGGGACCCAGCACCTGGTGTTGTACTAAGGAACCCCAGCACCCAGTGTTGTAATGAATGACCCCAGCACTCGGTTTTGTACCGAGGGACCCCGACACCCGCAGTTGTAATGATGTTCCCAGCACCCAGTATCGTATTGAGGGACTCCAGCACCCAATGTTATAAAGAGGGACACCAGCACCAGGTGTTTTACTGAGGGATCCCAGCACCCGGTGTTGTAATGAAGGTTCCCATCACCCGGAGTTGTACTGAGAGACTCCAGAGCTCGGTGTTGTAATGAGGGACTCTAGCACCAGTTGTTGTAATGAGGGACTTCAGCATCTGGTGTTGTGATGAGGGTCCCCAGTACCCGGTACTGTATTGAGGGAACCCAGAAGCCGATGTTGTAATATGGGTCCCTAGCACACGGTGTTGTAATAAGGGAACCAAGTATCCTGTGTTGTATTGAGGGACCCCAGCACCCGGTGTTGTAATGAGGGTCCCCAGCACCCGGTGTTATGATTAGGGACCCCAGCAAACGGTGCTGTACTAAGGGACCCCATCACTTGGTGTTGTAATGAGGGTCCCTAACACCCGGTGTTGTCAAGAGGGACCGCAGTACCCGGTGTTGTAGTGATGTTCCCAGCACCTGGAATTGTAATGGGGTCCGCAGCACCCGGTATATTGATGAGGGACCCCAGCAAACGGTGTTGTACTAAGGGTCCCCACCACCCGGTGTTGTATTGAGGGACCCCAGCACCCGGCGTTGTAATGAGGGCCCCTAGCACAGGTTGTTACAATGAGGGACCCAAGTACCCCGTGTTGTACTGAGGGAGCCCGGCACCCGGTGTTGTAATGAAGGTCACCAGCACCTGGTGTTGTGTTGAGCATCCCCAGCACCAAGTGTCATGATGAAGAACCCCGGTAAACGGTGTTGTACTAAGGGATCCCGGCACCCGGTGTTGTAATGAGGGGCCCCAGTACCCGGTGTTGTGCCGAGGAACCCCAGCGCCCGGTGTTGTAATAAGGGACCTCTGCACCCGGTGATGTAATGATGTTCCCAGCACCAGGTATTGTAGCAAGGGAACCCAGCAACCGATGTAATAAAAAGGGACACCAGCACCCGGTGTTGTAATGAACGTCCCCATCACCCGTAATTGTACTGAAAGACCCCAGCACCCGGTGTTGTCAAGAGGGACCCCAGCAAACTGTGTTGAACTAAGGGACCCAAGCACTCGGCGTTGTAATGAGGGTTCCCAGCACCGGTCGTTGTAATAAGAGTCCCTAGCACCCGGTGTTTTCATGAGGGACCACAGTACCCGGTGTTGTAATGATGTTCCCAACACCCGGAATTTTAATGAGGGTACCAAGGACCCGGTGTTTTGATGAAGGACCCCAGCACCAAGTGTTATGATGAGGGACCCAGCAAACGGTGTTATAGTAAGGGTCTCCACCATCCGGTGTTGTAATGAGGGACCCCAGCACCCGGTGTTGTAATCAGAGACCCCAGTACCCGCTATTCTACTGAGGGAGCCCAGCAACCGGTGTTGTAATGAAGGTCACCAGCACCAGGTGTTATGATGAGGGACCCCATCACTAGGTGCTATGATGAGAGACCCCGGTAAACGGTTTTGTACTAAGGGACCCCTGCACCCGGTGTTGTAATGAGGGACCCCAACAAACGGCGTTTTACTGGGGAACCCCAGCACCCGGTGTAGTAATAAGGGACCCCAGCACCCGAAAATTCAGTGATGTTCCCTGCACCAGGTATTGTAACGAGGGACCCCAGCAACCAATGTTAAAAAGAGGAACACCAGCACCCGGTGTTATACTGAGGGACTCCAGCACTCGGTGTTGTAATGAACGTCCCCATCACCCAAAGTTGTACTGAGGGACCCCAGCACCCGGTGTTGTAATAAGGGACCCCAGCACCCGGTGCTGTAATGAGGGATCCCAGCACCCGGTGTTGTAATGAGGAACCAAAGCACCAAGTGTTGTAATGAGGGTCCCCAGCACTCGGTGTTTTGATGAAGGACCCCAGCATACGGTGTTGTACTAAGGGTCCTAATCACCCGGTGTTGTAATGAGGGACCCCAGCACCCGGTATTGTAATTAAAGTCCCTAGTACACGGTGTTGTAATCAGGGACCCCAGTACCCGCTGTTGTACTGAGGGAGACCAGCAGCCTGTGTTGTAATGAAGGTCACCAGCACCCAGTGTTGTGATGAGGGACCCCAGCACCAGGTGCTATGATGAGGGTCCCCGGTAAACGGTGCTGTACTAAGGGACCCCTGCACCCGGTGTTGTAATGAGGGACCCCAGTACCCGGTGTTGTACTGAGGAACCCCAGCACCCGGTGTAGTAATAAGGGACCCCTACACCCGATAATGTAATGATGTTCCCTGTACCAGGTTTTGTAACGAGGGACCCCAGCAACCGATGTTAAAAAGAGGAAAACCAGCACCCGGTGTTGAAATGAACGTCCCCATCACCCGTAGTTGTACTGAAAGACCCCAGCACCCGGTGTTGTAATGAAGGACCCATGCACTCGGTGTTGTAATAAGGAACCAAAACACCCGATGTTGCAATGAGAAACCCCAGCACCCGGTGTTGTAATGAGGGTCCCTAGCACCCGGTGTTGTGATAAGGGACCCCAGTACCCGATGTTGTACTGAGGGACCCCAGCACC
>JAYMFT010200176.1:0-11687 GCA_038088735.1 Panulirus argus
ATATATATATATATATATATATATATACCATACTACTGTAAGGTGTAAGATAGAGGCTATCTACATATTCAGACAAGACTACATAACTATCAAACTCTGAGTTTATCTCTATCTGTACAGAGTCTGAGAAACTGTGAACATGAATGGAAATTCTATGTTCATACACCACATTTTCCTCTTACTGAGCACACCTTCCATGATTTCACAAGGGGATCAGACTCCCCTTATCAACGCACAACCTATACATAAGACTCCGAGTTTCCTTGTGTGGCCACCGGGTGACCTATACACTAAGTGCCTCCAAGTGACCTGTCTATTCAATGACATCCACCTGACCTATCCACTCTGTGACCTACAGGTGACCATTATACATTCCGTGACCTCCAGGTGACCTTTATATATTCTGTGACCTCCAGGTGACCTGTATGTATATCATATAACCTCCTGGTGACCTACATATCTTCTGTGACCTTCGGGTGACCTATTTTTCTTTTTGACTTTACTTAACTTATCTCCTTTGTGATCTCCACCTGACCCATTCCCCTCTGTGACCTCCACCCGAGCCATCCCCCCCTGTGACCTCCATCTGACCCACCCACTCTGTGGCCTCCACCCGATCCATCCCCCTCTGTGACCTCCACCCGGTCCATCCCACTCTGTGACCTCCATGTGACCCACCCACTCTGTGGCCTCCACCCGATCCATCCCCCTCTGTGACCTCCACCCGAGCCATCCCACTCTGTGACCTCCATCTGACCCATCCACTCTATGACCTCGACCTGACCCATTCCCGTCTGTGACCTCCACCCGGTCCATCCCACTCTGTGACCTCCACCTGAACCTATCCATCTACTCTGTGCTTTATGAAATGCTATGACGAACTGCTACGGCATAATGTTTCTCTGTTGGTAATGCATTGCTCCTACATATTGTACGAATTGGAAAGGAAAAAGAAATAAGCCCAGGAAGGAAACGCACTCTTAACTTCCTTGCTTCACATGGAAATAACAGAAATCCAAATCCCCTTTTGAAGACACATATATAATTTTATACACAATTGAACTCGGAGAGGAAGATATATAAAAAAAAAAACTAGTATAAACTATACGTCTTCGATACACATCCTCAGTGCAAATCAATAATCCTATAATTTTATACAACACAGTTCTTTGGTTAGCGGATGCATTCATCAGATCGGGACGTGGGTTTTTACCTTAGCTAAGACCTTAGGGCGTGACACCCACATGTCCGATGGATCAGTCCCACGTGTTTCACTGGAGTATATCCAAAACATTCCCTTCTGATTTTGCTGAAGTTGTAGATGATGACAAGTAGAGATACTCTGTGTTAAATGCTTTGTGTTCACACTATCTGTTGATCGTCTCGCTCCCATGTAGTCGTTCTTATGTACTATGATTCCGTATATATATAAATATATACTGTCAGTCTTTTTATGTCCTATTCACTCGCAAAACGTAATATAACGAGCCTCATCTCAGATCATGTGACAGGCCAAGCTCTAAACGCAGTCTGATTGCTTCGAAACAGCAGACTTGTTATTTTCAACTTTGCGAATGCAGCAACAGCAGCAGGAGCAGCAGCAGCTTGACTATATATATATATATTATTCTTGCTAGAAGAAATTCAGGATACAAGAGAGAGAGAGAGAGAGAGAGAGAGAGAGAGGCGTTGTCGCACGTACCATGTTTATTCTACGTCGTTCTGGCCACCACCAGCACCACCGAGCAGAAGTCGCATCCAAACGTGAAAGTTCATCACGCAAATCGGCTGTCAAAGAGCGCAGCAGTTGTTGGTATGGTTTGGTAGCCACCGTAATGACTCGATGACTGACGAGGACTGCTCAAATGGCTATGCAGCGAGTGCGAGGCGGCTTTATGCCCGGGCAGGCATCTGCTAAAACGGGTGGGCTACTGACGGTGAATACCTCGGACTGCAATTCATATTTACTGGCTGGTGAGTGATGGTGAGAGTCTAGGGGGCGCCCCCTAGAGAGCTAACCACTGGCCGACAGATGGGAGGTGTCGAGTGCTACGGACAAGAGGAAGAAGCTAGTGGGGGTCAAATCACTCCATGAAAGCGAAAGTGCAAATCAAACAACTGTAAAAGGTGTTTTAAAACAAAACAATTCAGCCTTTCTCCAATGTTTATCATTTGGTATATCTATGAAACACTGTGCTTTCTTTTTTCCCCCCCTTTTTTTTTTCCCTATCTTTTTGAGCTTTATCATATTGAGCTTTAGTCTAAAAATCTTCATTACAAATTGTTTTGTACCCTCGTTCAAATAAAACATTTGACTTTGAGCCGAGTTTTATTAAAATTGTTGACCCACATTTTTGACTAATGAATGTTTAAGCTAAACACATTTGTGGCTGAGTACACTGTGTTATGGAAACATCGGAGAGAGAGAGATTATGACTCTCGTTTCTAATCACTTTTCTCAATTTCGATCAACACTAAACACAGTACGTAAATACACAGATCACAGTACACACATTTGCGCCTAAAGAAAACATATATTACGTTGCATATATTCACGTCTACGCAAACACACGCGCTAAAAGGATGAAATAAAAAAGACAATGAATGATAGGAAATAATGTTATGATATAAAAAAAAAATGTCTTAATGAAAAGGCTAATGTCTTAATGAAAAAGCTAAGGTTATTTTCCTCTGCTGTTCTGAGTATATACTGATGCTCAGCTTCCCTCCAGTAGACATCAAAGGTACACAGAGTGAAAACAGAACCTTAACATCTTCAAAAACTGAACCTGTGTACCTTAAAGTTAGTACAGCCTACAAAACTTTCATATGATAGGAGCTCCTCTTCTCTTCCTGAGCTCATAATCTTGCTCATAAAGACACTCCTCTCACAGTATCTCTATCTTATTTCAGTTTTATACCATTGTGCCTATTCTTTGAACAAACCTATTCTCTCTCTTTATTCCAAATTATCTGCTTTCCGCTGATGAAGAACGCTGCATTCATATTCCTCTCTCAAAACAGGACATCTAATTCTCTCTCCTTATTCCCATCTGTTCTCACGAATATACCCTATTCATCCTTTCGTTCTACGGTACCACAAAAATTCTTGTCCACCAAAGTGTCTCACTAATTCCTCTTTCGTTATTGATGCTACAGTGAATAAAGATCTAAGTTAATTCTCTTCTTATTTTTCAGCCGTTAAATCTAATAAAGATACCACACTAATTTGTTCCCCTTTTACTCCCGTTTTCTTTAGTGAGAACAGGCCATGCTAATTTTGTCCGTATTTCCTTTACGGTTTCCATTCGGAGAGCGTGTAAACGACCCACAGTTCCCCTTTGAGGTTCCTCCTGACTCGAACAATCAGCAAAAGTTCCGTCAATTATGGGACGAAGAATCGCGAAGGAGGAGACGCGCGATTGGAGAACTGTATCACGCTTTTTGACCAGCCAAATTCATATGCAAATTCAGAAATCGTGAAACGAAATGGTGATACGAGAGGGTCTGTTGTTGTTTGTTTGTTTCAGCGCACAGGATGAAAGATAAGGATATGTGTGTGAGTGTGAGTAAGCAGTGGGAGCTCCACTCAAAGAGTTCAAGCCCGCGAGAACGGACTCACTCCGATAACGTTCAGAATAGTGGAAAGAAATACATACACTTGCTCTAAAGATATCCTTTCGACTGTGGTAAAATTGTGGTTGAGGCAAGGTCAGTAAAGGTCTCCTGTTTACTTACCCTGGTTCCACGAAACATTTGGGACGTATTGTAGTGTAAATAAACGGTTTACATTGAAAAGCTTTTTACTTTTGAGAATGTAAATAATACTACAGCCACATAAAACCCTAATTTTCCCCAGTTTCAAAGATAAAAACACGGTATCTTACTGAAGTTTTATTCAGTTAATATTAAACCTAAAGTTACATACTAGCAAAGTTTCATGACAGTAGGCTGAACCTTCACAGGTTATTTTACTGTTTTCTCTCTATCTATCTATCTATCTATCTATCTATCAATCTATCTATCTATCTATCTATCTATATATATATATATATATAAGCTAGACCACACATCTTCGGTTACCTACGAAGCGCTACCAATTCTACCGGTCAAACTTATCACTAAAAAGCAGAATAGTTTGTTGTTGGATCATCTATTTTGTCGTAGATTACTCGGTAGTAATCTGTTGAAATACAAGGTAATGATCATAGATTTAATCGCTACCAGTACATATAATGATTTCAGCTGAATGTAAATAAAGACAGTCAAACGTAAAATGCATGTACTTAAAGAGAGTTGTCGCCCTTCGATTATTTTCACGTTTTCAGACGTCAGTGATGACTGGGGAAAAACAGAGTCATTCAGTTAACCAGAAAGAGGAAAAAACACATATCAGAACAATGCTTTTACAACCCCAGTTCGTAGTTCATATTCTAAACTCAGAATTTGTTAGTCAACAACTGTGCTGGATGTCCGTCCGTCCGTTCCAACACCCCCCTTTCTCTCTCTCTATTTTTACATTCATCACCCGTTTTGTATACGAGTTACAGACAGTAATTATTCAGTGTTGCCCCAATAATCACGCAACCAATAATAGCTCCGCCTCTCCAAAAATAGTTTATTTCGGTCCAACCTCCACATGCCCAGAGCTGCTCCTCCTCTGCGATGCCAGCACTAGGAGGGGGGGGGCCTTTGAAGCACTAGTCAACACTCGAGTTAATTCGGTGTTGCTCTCTGCTTCAGTTCACATACTTCACCACCGTGCAACACTCTCCTTCACCTGATTAATACTCACTATGCGTCAACACTCGTGTCGTCCTACCATAGATAATTTCAACACTCATCGTTTCTTTGACTTACTAAGGTCTGGACACTCTCGGAGGACTCCTTTGGATCCATCATGAATATACATAATGCATTTAGAGCCTTTGAGTGAGTCTGCCTTTACCTTTACCGTATAAGTGTGCAAGCTGGTACCAATATCACTCATCCATCAATCGCGAAGCCCAAGAATAAGTGGTTCGGAGTTTAATGAAAACGAAAGGAAAACGTCCAGGAAATTTGCTTTCACAGCCCCTCTGTCGTGATGAAGTTCGACTGCATTTCATAGTAGGTGCGGCCGGTGGGTTTCGAACCAGAGTGAAGCGGTTCGAGAAATATTTTAGTCACCTAGGCTTTTCGAAACACTGAAACGAACCCCTTAGTTCTCTGAGACGATTCTTTCCTTAAGGGGCATTAGAATGGGTCACCATGCAAAGCAAAAAGCACCTATATGATAGTCATACATAAGGTTCTCTTTGAAATTAGAAACTGAGGAGTAACGTCATTGGCAAATGTGCCGTTTAATATCCTTAAAAGGTTCCCAGTTAAATCGAGTCCCAGCGATTAGCCGGTACCATTAACTAGACCTCACAGACCTTTTATAACCTAATTTAAACATATATAATTACTTTGCTGCTCATCATGATTAATTGCAGTAAATCTTAACCCTAATTAAAATGAAAGAGTATGAGCCTTTTTCTCATTTTTTTTTTTCATATCTCGTTTGGTTACAGAATTGATCGTCCTTCCTGGGGGGAGAGGGGGAAGGGGGGGGTGTGTGGAAGTCCTGTATCTCTCACGCCCACACAACGCAGCCTCGAGAGATTCAGCGTTTCATTAGAGCAGTTTGAAGCTGCTTCGAGCAGTCATGGGGAACTTTGGGAAATATGCGGGGGGGGGAGGTTGGCAAAACATTTGTGTAATGATTTATTGGCAAAGTTCGGGACGGTAGTGGATCGTTTCCTAAAGCTGGTACGGCTCAAGGGGGGAGGAAGTGGTAGTATATGAGTGAGAAAGCAGGTTCCTCCTTGACGCATGTGGTGTATACTTCGGGTGAAGGGAGGTGTTTTGCTCAGGCACACATACAAACATGTATTTTGGGAGGGACATCCGCCGCCGGGAGCTTCCAGGAATACCGACCGAGAGCCTCCAGGGAATACTGAGTGAGAATTACCACGTAAAGTAGGCTTAACAAACCAAACAACATGCAAACGAGATGGATGGAAACCCTGTCGATATTGGCACTGCTGGGGTGGGTGGATGTGGCTCACTGCAGCAGTGACTATAAACTAGGCAGTGAGAGATAGGAGGAGGAAGGAGGAAGGAGAGAGAGAGAGAGAGAGAGGGGAGAGGGAAAGAGGGGAGATGTGCAAGATGTACGTATTCCTCCAGATACGAATGTGGCTTCAGTATACTTCCAACAGCTGGGATGAGACCAGCATATGAGAAACAAAGCGAACAAAAGCCGAAAGAGGTATTATTTCTTTCTTTTCTTCCGCAAATCAGATGTATCTGGGAAAGACTGTTCTTGCGACAGAATCAAAATGCAATGTCTATTTCAGTACACATATTGTGCGTGGTTAATAGACCATCGTTGTGAGTCTAATTGGGAGAGACGATTCTACTTTACCATAAAGAGAAAAAAATGAGGAAACGACTGAAGGTCATTTTGCATGCAAATTCCTAAACTAGATAAAGAAATTAACATAATGAATATATGCATATCTACATACTAATTTCCACTTTAGCGCAAAAAAAGAATTACGTTCTGAGTTCATATGCCGCGTCTGTGTTCTCCAAGGGGATTCTTTAGAGCCGGAAACAACGTTAAGAAGGGATTACTCTTAGCAGTAATGGATTGGCATAGTGAGGATGATCGTACGTATTTAAGAATTTAGGGAATTTTTGGCAAATAATGAAGCCAAGAGAGAATAAAAAGATTTGGAGTCAAGCTAGGTTTGTTTAATGATGTAAATGAATTACGTAAATGTCGAGGAAAGAGAATACGTGTGGATGTTATTTACGCGAAGTTAGACTACAACGAGAAGGAGCAACATGGATTAAGTCCTGCCAGAAGACAGAAAAAAAAGTTTTCTCTATTTCTTTGAACCGAGGAAAAGCTAGATTATAAAACTTTTTTCCCCTCTTTCTTCCCATTCCTTTCCTTATTCTATACCTTAAATTCTCACTATTTACCTCTCTCTCTCTCTCTCTCTCTCTCTCTCTCTCTCTCTCTCTCTCTCTATCTATCTATCTATCTATCTATCTCTATCTCAATCTTCCTTTTCTCTCTCTTACAATATGAAATGCATTTCGGAATCTTACTCACAACATAACTTTCGTCGAACACCCTTTCGGAGTGAGAGGCATTTGCCGAATGATTATGGACATGGCTTTGCACTTTACCCACGGGAAGGGGAGGGAGGTGATCAGAAGCATCAAAATTTTATGAGATGAGTAGACAGAGAGGCACCGTAAACCTTCAATTCAGGTCTAACGACTTGGCGTGCCCAAGTGATGATAAAGGAGGGAGCCGAAAAGTAGCTGAGCAGAATGAAGAAATTACCTACGTATTGGGAAAATTGCTGTCAGATAGTGCTTTGTATTGCAAACTGTTTGGTTGGAAGTGGACAGTAGATTAGATATTTCTAACATGGAAGCCGAACGGGAGGAAGAGAGTCTGTTAAACGAAAACTTCCTCGCTGTATCTTACCTTTGGTGATGCAGCCATGGATGTCGAAGGCCTACTGATCCATTCTCTTGAAACGTAATCCAGAATTACCACAACGTTACGAGGAAGGACATACGCATAGTGAATGCAGGAGTACGCAGGTAAAATCCCCTCCGTCAAGAGGTGTTACTAATATTACGCGTGCCAGGGGGTACCCCTTCGTACAGACGAAAAGAGGCAGTGCCCTAGCGTATTCGTGGATGCTTATGATCCACGAACATGCTCGGTTCTCCTCATCCAAAATATTCTGAACACTTATGAACACTTACATCTCAACTTTCTCCTTTCACACACACACACACACACACTCCCAAACTCAGGAACCAGCTTTTTCAGTCTCCCTCACTCGAGTCTGCCACCTCCAGTATTGTATGTGGGTGATCAGTGTATTCAAGTTCTTCACAAAACTAGTCAGATTTCGCTCGGGGAGAAGAAAATCATTCTATACTCCAACGTGATCTAGGAAGCTATTAGTGCTCGCTGCACTTCTTCCAACAGCCACAGAGTGTTGTGTGTACATATATATATATATATATATATATATATATATATATATTTATATATATATATATAGGATGCCAAAACGACAGATAGCGACACACACATACTGCAACTAAATCTTTCTCAGGGAATGGTCAGCTCTGAATGGTTTAGAAAAGAAAAAGCAAGTATATCTAAAGACACAATCTTCACGATTCCTCAGCTTGGCAGGAAACCTCACTCTGCTCATGAGAGATGACGTCGAGAGACCGTTTCCGGTAGAGAAGTATTACACTCTCATCCCCTTGTGATCACCTTATCAGCCATGGGATCCCAGCTTGACTAGGGGCTGCTAGGGCAACTCCCACGGCACGGTCATCATCAACACACAGCCAGACCAGGGGCGGGAGTACTCAGCCGGCCACCACCACGGGGGAATGAGGAAGGTATTACGGTTGGTAAAAGGAGGAGGGGGTGGAACGATCCCTGGTTAATCTCTCCGAGTTTGTGGAGTGAAGGTTATGTTCCCATAACAACCATGCCCTCCGCCCTGTTCCTGATGATCTACACGGGGGAGTTACGGGTTTTCTTTAATTCATATCAAAGGATTTGGTGGGATAAGAGAGAGAGAAAAAAAAAGAATATGTCTCTGGTAAACACAGCAGTTTATATCGCTCGCCTGGGAGATTATTCTGCACCAGAGGGTGATTCTGGAAGACCGAGAGATCTTGGGCTCACGTAACGTATCTCTTGCCTACTCCAGGGTTCCCACAGCTACGAAAGATTGTTACGTGCCGTGCTGTTTCATCGACCACGCTTGACACCCCTAGGTCCACAGTCATCTGAACTCGAGCACAATTTACCCACCGCCCCATCAGCATATATCATCTAATCAAATCCCAATAAATGTGGCTTCTATGAGAGACAATATCGCACGTCAGAATCGCCTGCCGAATGCGTTCCAGTAAGGGGAAAACGGGTTTATGATTCCTCAAGTTAGTTTTCCCTCGTTTCAATTGGAGTGTGAGAGAACTTATGCCTAAACCAAGACGATCACGCTGACAGCGCTGGCAGTGTGACAGCTACGCCTACTCGCGAGATGTAGTACTACCTCGCTAAACAAGGGGATACGATGCCTGCTGAATTTCCACTTCGAGAGATACTGTGACAAGCAACCTGTCGAAGTCATCGTTCTTAAGCACAAAAGTCCAAGAAGGAGACACTGGAAACTCACAAGAGACGCAGCTGCTGACTCCTCGATACGAGGAGATGAATATACATTCGTTCCTCGCGAGAGCAAACAGAGACTATAAATTAGTATGATCTCCATCTGAGAAAAGACAGTGAGACCTTATCACTCCCTCCTCACAGGTGCACCAATTGTTAGGATGACTCGTTGCAGAATTCCGCCGAATGAAATGAAAGAAATGCCGGTATACGTCGTGAAAAAGCATCGTTCTTCGGGGCGGTGCACAGGAATCCAATCTAGATACTACAATTCAGTCCCACGACACACAGAAGACTGCGAAGGGCGTTGCCCTCCTAGCGAAACATACCACTGTTCACAACCCTAATTCAAGAGATGCTAAAAACGTGATTGAAAGTGATCATAATATGCGTCACTTGAGTAATAATTACTCATTATGAAACCCCTGGACTGTAAAAAAGAATATGACCTATGGTTATATCACCTGAGATTTAATGATTAAATATTGTTAGTATTTTCGTGGAAGAAATGGAGTTCAGCGTCAAGAGTTGTGGGAGTGAGGTTTACTCCAGTCGCTCAGCTTCAAGATGGAACATTCTTTAATCGGACATTATAAACCGACGTTGTGGAAATGCTTTAATTACACCAGGAGGAACCTTGCCAAAGGTACTCAGTAGCTCTATTACGGCGAGTGTATTAGTGTCTCTGTCAATGTTGTTGAGGCGCAGCAGTTGCAGTATCTCCACTATCGCTGCCATCCATGCTCCTTTGACAAAGGGGGAACTAATCACTAGAGTGAATCTCTTGCCAATTTGGCATTATGAAGCGCCAGTCTCTTGCACACGCTACTTTCGTCAGTACACCACACTGGTTAATACATCAGTGTGCTGTATATTTTACAGTACACTCTTTTCCACACGTTCATCGTCTGTTGGTCACCTAAATAGACTAGGCAAACAGAAAGGAAAAGAGACACGGGGAAACATTTTTAGTGGACTGAGACGTTGCTAAATTTTAAGAGTTTAAAAGTTTTGATGTTCTCATCTTAAGACTGGGTAATTAGCTTCAAGCTTATGAATGAGAACATAAACTCTTTTCCTCGTGTAAGAAACGAAATCGTCCTTCTCATTACTTTTTGAGGGTTTAAGGTTACGTAACCCAGTGAGGAGAATGAGGGTGTTCTGCTTTTTTAGTGTCAGAAAAAAATGTTTCTAGAACTCAGTTGAGTTGAATTCATATATATATATATATATATATATATATATATATATAATACCAGATTAAATTCATTGCATCAATGCAGCAAAATGAAGGTATAGAAAATCTTAAAGAAGAAAGAAAGAATAAAATAAATACCTGGAATAAATTCATTTACCCTCCCTCTACTTTTTACGCTCACCTCACGATAAAGTAACAAAACTAATTTTGCATAATATCCCAGGCTAACAAAAATCTAATCTGCTGGGCTTGAAAAATCCCCTTTGCCCTTGCCTCGACCAGTAAAATTTATTCCATAGGGGCTTCCTGCCTACCTGGAACCTCCCATAGGAAATTAATGGTTTGTGTATCTTAATTACTTGCTTATATATATATATATATATATATATATATATATATATATATATATATATATATATATATTATACCTAAGAGTGAATTCAGGGTACATATATACAAGGTTAAGAGACGAGGAAAACACGAGTGTAAACATTCTCACAAGATTAAGATAGAATCTATCAGACTGATGAATGGAATAAACTGAACAATGAAACTGTGAATGCGATCAGAATACTGAAGTTTAAAATGTTGTATGATGGTAGAGAAAGTTCAAACGATGAGGCCCTATGAATGTAGAACTCACTTTGTGAATAGGTAACCCAGAGGTCATTGCAACCACGTACTCATGTGCTCATATGAAAATACGTACGTAAATGCAGTACTTCCCCCTAGGTAGGATAAGTCAGTTAAGTCCTTAACTCTACCGTGTCCAGTTGAAGGAGGACGATAGCAGAGACTTGGGTCTCCTAAAAGGCAAATGCTGCAAAGTTGATATATTTAGAGTAAGAATAATCGCGTTCATGTGGGGTTTGGGTTATCAGGCAGGTGTGGGTGGGAATATGGAAAGAGGCTGGTCACGAATAATCTCCCCTCCTCACAGAATCACGTTAATAGCCTTCCATTATCAAATTAGGCTGAAAGGGTAATGATTCTTTTTTTTTTTCTTTTCTTTTCTTTTCGCTCATTCATAGTGACCTTGATGAAGTCTCAAGAGTCTAATGGAAGACTAAGTGGGAGAGAGAGAGAGAGAGAGAGAGAGAGAGAGCGTTGATGGGATGGCCTTGATTAGGGCCTCTGCTGCCCATGCCGTCTCAGCTAACATATATATATATATATATATATATATATATATATATATATATATATATATATATATATATATATATATAT
>JAYMFT010200187.1:0-11687 GCA_038088735.1 Panulirus argus
GCTTCCCCTTCTTTCTTTCCTTCATCTCTCTCTCTCTCTCTCTCTCTCTCTCTCTCTCTCTCTCTCTCTCAGGTGATGACAGAAAAATTTCTGAATACCTATTACCTTGTGGAGTGCCCAGAATTATACATATTTTCACAACGCGTGGGACAAAGTCACAACACCAAGTCTTGTAAAATCCAGTGCTTCGCCAAGATGAAATGAAACTTTTTGGTGAAAAATGAATGAATGGAGGTGGAACCTTTTGCCAGAGCTGCGCACATACATTCTGGAACTTTTCGAGAAAGCATAAATACTTTGGGACTTTCTGAGGAAGAAGTATATGAATTTTGGGATCTTCCTGAGGGAATTCCATAAATTCTAAGACTTTCCAGAAGTAGAAAAGATAGATGTGATCTTTGCGGAACAATATTGAGAAGCTTTCTCTCACTATCGGTACAGCATGCAACACTCAGGGCCTCACTGGCAGCCAGCACAACACTGTTTCCCATCACTTTGCTACCCTATCAGAGCGAAACACTTCAACCGGTATGCCTTACGGTGATGACTCCAACGAGACATACGAATACCATCATCAGTACAGAGCAACACAACGAACGGTAAGGACAATCCCTAGTCTTCCGGTGTCGACTAGTTGTACATGGGAAGGACAGACAACGCAAGACCTGATGCCCCTCTGACGACCGTATCTGCTGGAGGACAGTACGTAACACCATCCTAATCGACTCCTGACTTGTTTAGATGGAGACTTTGCAACAGTAGCGGGTCCTTTGAGGAGGTACACCAAAACGATATCTTTGAGGCCACAGACGGGGTTGTCTGTGGCCTCATATATTTATAATGGAGTCTTGAAGTGATACGTATGTGATGGGGTGACCGACGCGTCACAGACGCTGTCTGTGGACGTGCGGGAGTCACTTGACTTGCGACGCAAATATCGTGTACGTCTTTTGAGTCCGATTCTTATCGTCCGGCATTATCTAGCTGACTTAGGGATCGGAAATCAAAGTTAGAAGCATGAGGGTGGGTAAGGGTCATATTGACGGGGAATAACGCGGTATTATGTCTCCTGTCCGAACTGGACGTAAAAGCGTAAAAAGAAAGAATAACACTGTAATTCCCCCGGCCCATCAATATGCTGCTGACGGAAAATTTTCCGTGTCCTGAGAGCATAAATCATCGGGCCGCTGAGACAGTTTCCCTTTTTCTATCTTCATTTTTTTTTTTTTTTGCCAACGTGACGGAAGAAGGAAGAGGAAACGTTTTACGGGAGCCACATTTTTATTTTGCTATATTTATTGACATTTCAATCGTTTAACTTCCATCACTCTTAACGTTTCTCCTTCCATGGATGATGATTAACTCTGGTTCGTTATATTTATTTCTTTTAATTCACGGATGAAATTCTCTTTACATTTCGTAGGTAATGTCGGCAGATCTCTCTTTTTTACTCTCTCTCTCTCTCTCACTCTCTCTCTCTTTTCTCTTCTTTCTTATCTTCCGGCTCTGACTTGATTAATCCTTGATTCTGCTCCGTCAGGACCCAGTCACTCCAATCATCTTGGCTATGCAGTAGCAAGGGGTGCTGTCGGTGTCGAAAGAGCTTGACTATAACGCTATTATTTCTTGAGCTCCCCCTGCAGGAGGATTTCTCCCGTCAGGTTCCAGAGAGAGGCTCCTGTGAGGCTCCGGTTCCAAGTCACGTGAGCGTCACTGCGTCTGCTGATGGAAAAACGGTTCCTCCGTGCTGGGAAATTATCACTAGTTCCAGGTTTATCCATTAGTCAGTCTGCGTCGTCTGTCCGGGATTCTTCTCTCTCAGTCTTTTGAGATGTCTTTTTTCTTTTTTCAAGGCTTGGCACAGCTATTGCTGCTCGGCTAAAACTGGAGAGAGAGAGAAATATTTTCATGTAAAAGATATAACCAACTCTAGGAAAAAAACTATGAAGAGAGAAAGTAACCCCACCCCATTTTCTTTTACCCATTTTCTTTTTTCTTTTTTTTTTAAGAATGTTTGGAAAACTGTTTGAAATGATTCTTTGACACCGGCAACACGAAATGTTATTACATTTTTTTATCTGAGCTATTTTGACGTCAGTCTCACCTTTGGTGTTATATGAATATTATAAATTTTCGCTTAAACGAGAATTATGTAGCATGAGAAACATGAAACCATTTCGTTTGAAGTGCATGATTAATCTGTGGCGTATAATTAACCTGGAGCGTATAACTAACCTGAGACGTATAATCAACCTGGGATGTATAATAAATATGCGACGTATAATCAACCTAGCATGTAGAGTTAACTTGGAACGTATAATTTAATCTGGCACGTATGATTAACCGGACACATATATTTAACCTGGAGCATATAACTAACCTTAAAAGTGTAATCAATTTAGGAAGATTTCATCTTGATATCGTTGTATGGTAAGTGTGTCACTGTACTGATCAGCCCATATCTTCATCGGAGGAAAGATTAGATGTAGAATCATTCAGAGTTAAAGGAAAATAAGGTACCAAGAGGAGTGCTCTAGAAGTTGGAGAGGAGTTAGCTGTGGATTTGACCAAGAACGGGAGACAAGAGCAATGGTTGAATCAGAAAGGTTACTGGAAATGCTTTGTTCATCGGTCATGTGAACGCAGAGCGACCGTTCTCCAGAGGTTTTTGAAGGTCAGCTCAAGCAAGAGCACACTGTGCTAGAGCGCGCTGGAATAGCCGACTATGAATCACTGAAGAAAAGGGGTCAACTCTGGTCAGTCTTAAGAGACAAGGCAGAAGCTGAAGAACAACACGAGCTTTTCAAAGCCCCGGGTGAACCCGGCGAGGCACTCGCTCGTAAGGGGGACTTGCATGCACCAACTTCGTTCCAGACCCCCCCACCCCATCCTCCACCCCCACCCCCCCACCCCCACCTCCAGCACGTCGTCCTCCTGCCAAGCATGAGCGGGGGAGGAGGGGAAGGGGGGGTGGATGGTGGGAACTGCGTGCAGAGATTACTGGACTTTGAGGAGGATGAGGAGGAGGAGGAGGAGGAGGAGGAGGAGGGAACTCGGCTGGAAGTTGGTGACTGTCCGTCCTTGGGCTTCCTATGCCTTAGCCACGCGTCCATATCACTGCAAATGAGGAACCTTGACCTGTTTATACGGTGTCGGTTCTCCTCCTTCGACCTCGATGGAAATCCAGTTCTGCTGCACCTGAGGAGAGGCTATCAACCCTCGGCCAGACCTTGGTGGACAAAATTTGTCACTGGCTCTTACCAAACCGATCAAACCTCCTCAAGTCTCCTCCTTCATCGCCCGCTCCGTCATACCAGGTGCATAAACCTGTTAAATATTGTGGACAAGAGGTCTACTGCAATCATGCCTTCTGTATCTACTACCCCTTGTGGATATCTACGCACAGAGAATATTACCTTTCTAACGCACCTGTGTTCCCGAAACAGAAGGTCTGCTTCAATTCTAGCAGGAGCAGCGCTGTCCACGTTTCTCACAAATGGCGGGGTTGGCATTACGACCATCCCAGAATCTTCAGCCCCCGTAGAGCGAGCCTAATGCCGCACTCGAGGGTTTCTTTTCGCCCCAAGAGATAGATGCGCCCCAACTGAGAAGCTGATGTTTGTATAGTGTGGCAAATGAGAAGTTGCTTTTTGTTAATTGTTAGCATAATAGTTTCCATCAGTGCTCTTTTTTTTTTTTAAATGTTCTAATAGGAAGGAAGCAATTAACTGATTGAAGTCACAACTTGCCAATTTAGAAATTCGTATTTATATTTGTATTTACCAAATATGAAAAAAAAAAATGGTGTGTATTTGTATTTGACAATTTCAAAATCACCATATTTGTATTTGTAGTTGATACGCCCTGGCTTTGATATATATATATATATATATATATAGATAGATAGATAGATAGATAGATAGATAGATAGATAGATAAAGATAGCGTTAAATGTAAAACTCTCAGTGTTTGCAGTTTTACTGTATGTTTATTATTTTCTTTCTTGAGGCAACCCTGTATAGTATTTATTGTTGATCCCAGGAAAGATAAAGAGGAGAGAGAGAGAGAGAGAGAGAGAGAGAGAGAGAGAGAGAGAGAGAGAGAGAGAGAGAGGGGGGGGGGAAAGAGAGAGAGGGGGAGGAAGGGAGAAAGAGCGAGAGAGAGAGAGAGAGGGGGGGAGGGAGGGAGAAAGAGAGAGAGAGAGAGAGAGGCCTTGAAAAAGATATTATACCAGGAGATGTACACACTAAGTTCTTCAGGAATGAATTTTGAATAATCTTCGGGTATGTATGAAAGAGGGAAGACGTGTATAAAACATGAGCCCCTGCGGGGAGGGCTGAGTTCCATTAGAAAGAGTGAAGCAGAATTATTTTACAAGCAGGAAACTAGAAAGAAAAATCGCCTCAAGTTTCTTTGAAAAATCTCTTTTATGTTGTATTTAAGAATCACTCTGGTGATGATGTCGGATGGGAGACTGGCTGTGTATGAGTGTGTGTATATATATGTTCCATGTTGGTCTGAGTATATATGTATATATGTATGCATGCATGTATGTATGTATGTATGTAATAAGGTCTCTGGGCCAGTTATTTGTGTGTGTGTGTGTGTGTGTGTCTGTGCGTTTGTATGTCTCTGTGTAAACGTTTGAGGTACAGGACTTTACTCCTGTGTTCCATACTTCGCAGCATCTCTCCAGTGTCACTCTGACCCTGTCAGTACAGTGGAGTGATCGCGAGGAAAACAGCTTAGAAAAGCTAAGTTTAAGAGGTGATCTAACGCAGGCCCACAGAATTACCAGATATTTTGGTAATCTAGATCCAAAGTAGACATTAAACACCGGATTCGTCTGATATGACTCGTACTGATAGATTCCAAATTCGTTGGTAACGTTTCACGTCAAATGAGGCAAAGTACTTTTTCTAAAACAGATTTTTGACAAATGTTTTATCAGCCACAGTAGTTGAAAAGAACGCCATAGATACGTTTAAGAACAGACTTGACAATGACCTCGCTCCAAGTCCGCGACTGACTTCATGTGGCATCTCCTTAATTTAACGCAAAGTTTACAGATTTAGATTTTTCCGTCAGTCCTCTGTTGGTTTCCGTAAACTAACCACACTTATCTCTACGTTTCTCGTAATTCCCAATAGTCATTGCACTTTCATTGTGTCCGTGTGTTTGTCATGTCTAGATGTGTCTGTGTGTTTGTCATGTCGAGATGTGTTTGTGTGTTTGTCATGTCTAGATATATCTGTGTGTTTGTCATGTCTAGATGTGTCTTTCATATCTAGATGTGTTTGTGTGTTTGTCATGTCTAGATGTGTCTGTGTGTTTGTCATGTCTAGATGTGTCAGTGTGTTTGTCATGTCTAGACGTGTCTGTGTGTTTGTCATGTCTAGATGTGTCAGTGTATTTGTCATGTCTAGACGTGTCTGTGTGTTTGTCATGTCTAGATGAGTCAGTGTATTTGTCATGTCTAGATGTGTCAGTGTGTTTATCATGTCTAAATGTGTCTGTGTATTTGTCATGTCTGGATGTGTCTGTGTGTTTGTTATGTCTAGACGTGTCTGTGTGTTTGTCATGTCTAGATGTGTGTGTGTGTATTTGTCATGTCTAAATGTGTCAGTGTGTTTGTCATGTCTAGATGTGTGTGTGTATTTGTCATGTCTAGATGTGTCAGTGTGTTTGTCATGTCTAGATGTGTCTGTGTATTTGTCATGTCTGGATGTGTCTGTGTGTTTGTCATGTCTAGACTTGTCTGTGTGTTTGTTATGTCTAGATGTGGTCGTGTGTTTGTCATGTCTAGATGTGTCTGTGTGTGTGTTTGTCATGTCTAGATATGTCAGTGTGTCTGTCATGTCTTGGCGTGTCTGTGTGTTTGTCATATCTAGATTTGTCAGTGTGTTTGTAATGTCTAGACGTGTGTGTGTGTGTTTGTCATGTCTAGATGTGTGTGTATATTGTCATGTCTAGATGTGTCACTGTGTTTGTCATGTCTAGATGTGTCAGTGTATTTGTCTTGCCTATATGTGTCTGTGTGTTTGTCATGTCTAGACGTGTCTGTGTGTTTGTCATGTCTAGATGTGTCTGTGTGTTTGTCATGTCTAGATGTGTCTCTGAGTGTGTCAAGTCTGGATATGTCTGTGTGTTTGTCATGTCTAGATGTGTCTGTGTGTTTGTCATGTCCAGATGTGCCAGTGTGTTTGTCATGTCTAGACGTGTCTGTGTGTTTGTCATGTCTAAATATGTCAGTGTGTTTGTCATGTCTAGACGTCTCTGTGTGTTTATTATGTCTAGATGTGTTCGTGTGTTTGTCATATCTAGATGTGTCTGTGTGTTTGTCATATCTAGATGTGTCGGTGTGTTTGTCATGTCTAGACGTGTCAGTGTGTCTGTCATCTCTAGGTGTGTCAGAGTGTTTGTCATGTCTAGACGTGTCTGTGTGTTTTTCATATCTAGATGTGTGTGTGTATTTTTCATGTCTAGATGTGTCTGTGTATTTGTCATGTCTGGATGTGTCTGTGTGTTTGTCATGTCTAGACCTGTCTGTGTGTTCGTTATGTCTAGATGTGTTCGTGTGTTTGTCATGTCTAGAAATGTGTGTGTGTTTGTCATGTTTAGATGTGTCAATGTGTTTGTCATTTTTAGACGTGTCTGTGTGCTTGTGATGTCTAGACGTGTGTTTATCGCCTAGATGTGTCTGTGTATTTCTCATGTCTAGACGTGTCTGTGTGTTTATTATGTCTAGATATGTGTGTGTGTGTGTTTGTCATGTCTAGACGTGTCTGTGTGTTTGTCATGTCTAGATGTGTCTGTGTATTTGTCATGTCTAGATGTGCCTGTGCGTTTGTCATGCCTTGATGTGTCTGTGTGTTTGTCATATCTAGATGTGTCAGTGTGTTTGTCATGTCTAGACGTGCCTGTTTGTTTGTCATGTCTAGACGTGTCTCTGTGTCTGTCATGTCTAGATGTGTTTGTGTATCTGTCAAATCTAGATGTGTCTGTGTGTTTGTCATGTCTAGACGTGTCTGTGTGTTTGTTATGTCTAGATATGTTTGTGTCTGTGCTTGTCATGTCTAGATGTGTGTATGTTTTTTTCATATCTAGATGTGTGTGTGTTTGTCATGTCTAGATGTGTGTATGTTTTTTCTATATTTAGATGTGTGTGTGTTTGTCATGTCTAGATGTGTCTGCATTATAGTGTTTTGAGTCTCTGGTGTGAGTGATCTGTGTGTGTGACTTTGTTTACATCCTCTTGTGGGTCTTAGACCTTTGTGTCGTGTTATTGGGAATTTTGTCTGGATGTTGAGAATGGAAAGGCGGCTCTATTTGATGACGTGATTAGGTTCCTGTAAGGATTTTAAGAGCATTAGATTCTCCAGTTGCCTCTGAGTTCTTGTTATTGACGTTTGCAGCGTGTCTGTGGGGCGTCGGAAGGGCAATTGCGTATTTTGGGAGAGGACGTTCTCTCATTCGGCTTCAGAGAGGTCATTATTTTTGTTTTGCGATATTCTGGAGTGCTATGACGTGGCTGGAAGGTCATTTACGTAAGAAAGGACATTTGCACCACTTGTAAAGGGAGATGGTGGAAGGTAATGGAGGGAAATGGTAAAAGAGAGTTCAGTATAGACCGGAGCCATGGGGGGAAGGGTTCCTGATGGGGGTGGGGATATGATGTGGTTGCCTTGCATGTTTTTCAGGAGGTGTTGTAAACGCGCGACGTCTGCTGTTTTCCCAGCCACAGTTTGTCATTGTCATGCGGCGTTGTTTCGCGCTTTGCGTATACGTACGCGTAAACAAGGCACTATTTAGTACACTGAGTATGTCCGTGGTGGTCAGTATGGCAAGGTATGCGGGGGCGTAGAGAGGGGCTAAAAGAGTGTAGTTTGCATTGCCTGAGTTTGCTGTGGTGACTGGTGTTGGAGGTGAGGTGTTTGACGTGGGGTCCATGTTGTAGGGGGGAAGAAGAAGACGGGTTGGAGGGATGGGATATGGATGGGATGCGAGGGTTCGATCCCTCTGAGGATCAGCTTCGAAGGACGACTTTGAAGGTAGTGGATAAGGGCAAAAACTGGACGGTAGGAAGAGAGGGTATCGTACGCTGTTCGCCAGGAGTTTTAAGGACTTGGGTCTTGTGTGTGTGTTCTGTGTCCAGGAGAGTCTGAATATATTGACGTGAGGACCTGGGTGGCTACCAGGGACCAGTGTCTTCCACAGCGACCAGGGTCTTCCAGGGACCAGGGTGTTTCTGGTGGATATTGGATATTTCGTCCAGACGTGACGAGCGTTGAGGCTCGGATTGATTTCATTGTCTCGCGTGTGTCACATGTTGTGAGAGGTCGGGTTGTTTGTGTGTGTGTGTGTGTGTCTTGTTGAGTGGTGATTGTGTTTTGTGGTGTTGTGATTTTTGTGGTTAAAGACCGTGGAGAGTTTTATGGGAATGCCTGCGGGTCGTGTGGGAGCAGGAATTGTGCTGAGTGGTGCAAGCAAGACTCCATGTGTGGGTGGAGGGGTATTGTATCGTGTGGGTAGGGATCCACGTGTGGGCAGGGCTCTGTGGGGGGGAGGGGGAGTATTGTTGCGTGCTGTATTCATGTTTCTTTGTCGTGGTTCGCCAGAATTGTTTTCATTTTCATTTATCTATTTGTTCGGTGGTGTCTTGTTTGGAGAAAGTTGTTCCAGTTTATTTTTGCGCGTGGGTGTGTGTGTGTGTGTGTGTGTGTGTGTGTGTGTGTGTGTTTTTTGTTGAGTGGTGATGCGTGTGGTGAATGCGTCGTGTGACGTTCGTGTTTTTTCTAACTAGCGTGGGTGAGGGTTTGTTTTTTGGCTTTTCGTACAGCCACGTTTCGTGAAGCTGTGAATCTATAAAGAGAAGTTTGAGTTTGAAGCCTTCATTCTCTTTGTGAATTGTCCTTGAAGGTGATACTGTTGACAGAGGCTTTGCTCTGGTGATACTATGAGGGCACGAAGCGTCGAGAGAAAAGACTTGTGGTTCTGAATCGATAAACTGGGTGTAAGCAACCCGGTCAGCACGGATGTGAGGTGCTCGTGTCTTTATGTATGTGGAAGGAACCCCAGGTGATTGGTGTGGACTATGACTATTATAGGAAGGTGGTGTGAGGCTGGAGTGTGTGGATGGTTTTCATTGGTTAGTGTCGATGTGGATGGTGTTCCACTTAACCCATCCGGTGATTGGGTGAGTGGATGAGGTTGGAAGGTTACCCAGAGGGGTTGATGGCTGAGGTTGGGAGATGTATATCCTAGTGGGTTGGTTATTGAGGTTTAAGATGTTTGATTTGTGAGGTTGTTCAAGGATTGTGGTACTGAAGAGGTGTTGGGGGTGTGGATGGTGAGCCGTGTGCGGCGATGTACAGCGAAGTCACGAGAGAAGAGGACGTTCCGGAGGGTAGGTGTGTGGTACGTCTGGTTGAGCAGGAGGCGGCTGTAGATGTAGCACAGCTGGCTGTGTTGAAATCATATTTTTGTATTTCATGTGTTGAGTTGATGAAGGGAAAGTCTTAGTGGATGAATATGGTCAGTTCTGCATCTTGAACGCGTGGTCTGGTGTGGTGGATAAGGGGATTAGACTAGTGTCTCGTGTGAGTGCCCTTTGTGTAGTTACAGGAGGTATATTAGCTCATCAAGTTTGTTTTTTTTGTAAAGATGTTTGTTGTGTTTGTGTGTGTGTGTGTGTGTGTGTGTGTGTGTGTGTTTGTGGCAGATCCCAATGGTGTCTGACCAGAAATCATCAGCCGGACTTTCCAGTCGTAACAAAGACTCCACTCGGGGAACATCTTGACACTGTCAAGACAGGACGTTCCTTCACCTGAATCATCCTCTGAAACCGTCAAAACATCATCAAATTCTTGATGCGTTGTGGGGAAAAAAAAAAAAGTCCTCATTGAGCTTAATTATGCCCCACCAAAATGATCAGCACCGCGTCAAAATCGTGACACACACCACGTCAAAAAATCTTGACACGGCGTCAAAAAACGAACTGTTTCACTGGGCCGATTCAATCACCTAGCAGGGCCTCCAGCGAGCCGTGCCAGTAACCAGACGACTCTAGTCCGTTCCTCCCATGTAACAGCGAACCCAGTCTCCCCTGGGGTACCAGTGGGTGTTGTCGTCCCCTAGCGGTCGCCACAGTGGTGTGTGTGTGTGTGTGTGTGTGTGTGGTGCACGACACAGTCAATAGCAGAACAACCGATGACTCTGGTATACGTAGATCCAGCGCCACTCCGCTGGGCGGTTGGGCTTAAGGCCTGGCCTCTCGACTGCCAAAGCATCATCAATAAAGACATCAACGCCAAGTCGTAATCACCAGTCGTAAACTCTGAACACCTTATCCAGGTGCACAATTTGTGTTTGCCTCCCTAGATTTCACTTCTATCCCAGGTAGCGGATGACTCTGGTAACTGACAGCTTGTTTATTATCTCTCAGTAACGGACGGCTAATAAGTTGCGTTACTCTTTGATTGAAGGAAATTCTTCAGCGTCTAAGATAATTATTTGTTCATTATTCCTTCATTCTATAAGCTGTGTAAAGTGTGAGATGTGAAAGCCGAGTTTTCTCTGATATATCACATTCAGCCCAAAGTTTGATCGGATTTTTCAAGATGAAATACGGAAAGTTTGATTTAGATTATTTTTCCAAAATATATAATGCCTTCGCGTGATAAGTTCATCATGTTGTAGCGTCTTGTTTAAACTATTTTGGTAACCTTCCAGAAACAATTAACCCAGGATCGAAGCAGAGATTTCGGAGAATCAGCTCTAGAAACAGTTAAACCACGTTTAGAAGCAGGGAATCAGTCAGAAGTCTAAAACCAGTGAACCTATGTTTCGAAGCAGAGAATTAGTTAGTCAGTTCCAGAAAAAGCGAACCCAAGTTTCAAAGAAGGTAATAGATCATACTCCCAGAAACACTAACCACAAGTTTCGAAGCAGAGAATTAGTCACATTTTCCAAAAACAGTGGAATCAAATTTCAAAGTAGAGAAGCAGTCTGTTCCAAAAACAATGAACCCATGCTTCGGCGAAGGGAATCCGTGAATCAGTTCCAGATACAGAGAACCTTAGTTTCGAAGCTGTGATGCAGTGAGTCATTTTCAGATAACTGAGCTCAAGTTTCGAAGCGGTCAATCAGTGAACCCAAGTTTCGGAGATTTGAAGCAGTGAGTCATATTCAGACACTGAGCTCAAGTTTCGAAACAGTCAGTCAGTGAGCCCAAGTTTCGTAGCAGAGAATCAGTGAATCATTTCTTGAAAAGATGAATCCCAGTTTCGAAACAAAGGATCAACGAACTAGTGAGTCGGTAATATCGAACCTCTTTGGGAACGTTAAGCCTAAATTCTTATCCCAGTTGCATTGTATGTTCGTCCATCCTGTCCTAGTAGGAAAGAAATGCATTAATTGATGCCAAGAAAGAAAATGAGAAGCGTCCAGGACTTGTTGGTTGCCATGAAGGCTTTTCATCGTATGCACTCATTAAAGGCGTCCTCTTACGTGTTCGCTAATTAAGTCGAGGATTTCTTTCCTAAAATTCGTTTGAGCTTTTCCCTAATTAACTCCTCTTGCCAGGAAAACTACAACTTTACACTGGACGAATATTTACCACCTGCTCTAATGTTGTTAAAATGAAAGAATTTGATGAAAAGAATAATATATATATATATATATATATA
>JAYMFT010200198.1:0-11687 GCA_038088735.1 Panulirus argus
AAAAAAAAAAATATATATATATATATATATATATATATATATATATATATATATATATATATATATATATATAAAGAACTGAAGAGTGAGAACGTGGGACACGGGTTGACCGGCCGTGGCTGCTTGACGGGCGGAGGCGTACCACTGTGGACGCCCGTCAGCGTGGTTGTGCCGGTTGCTGGAGACAAGTCTCTCACGGCGGGATAATGGCCATGACGACCGACCCCCCCTCCTTCCCTCCACCTGGTGCTGCCGGGGAGTCTCATATTACCTCTTACGTAGTGCGGGAGTTGGGGGGGAGGGGTTCTCAAGGAAGGGGGGAGGGTGCTCACATGGAGGGAGAGAAGAGCTCACAAGGAGGTGGGGGAGGAGGAGAGAGGGTGTGTGCTCACGTGAGCCCAGAATGGGATATCGTAATGCCCTACAGAGGTAAACTAAGCGTGTGAATAAGCAGCACGAAATATATATTATAAGTAAGAATTTGTAAGTCGAATATTCGCAGTATTTACTTATACTTTTAAGGGTGACTTGTCCTGAGCTCTCTCTCTCTCTCTCTCTCTCTCTCTCTCTCTCTCTCTGCATTAGTGAGGTTGGTAGATATATGTAGCTGTGATCAGGCAAGAGGAAGATGCCTTAGATAAATATTAGGAAGGTAAATATCTCTTGAGAAGTATCTAGTGATCATTAGCAAGGCTCTCTGTCTTGAGTCTTGGCTACTGAAGTCGCCATGCTTCTGCGTATTGGTCTCTGGTAATATTTCTCTCCTCATAATGCCTCATGATAATGCTTCTCTCTCTCTCTCTCTCTCTCTCTCTCTCTCTCTCTCTCTCTCTCTCTCTCTTTACACACACACACACACGTTGCAAAAAGACATAGAAAGGTAAGAAATATATAGCCGTTACTTTGTAAATAAAATCACGGTTTTTTTTATGAAGCGTTAGTTGAGGCAGGCACTAAGCCAAACCATCTAATGCTGGCGTTAATTTATAGGTGGCGTTTCCCTGAAATACCAACGGTGCTTGTGAAAAGATACAATAGATATTTTATTAAATATTCGTTAACACTCGTAGCTAAATTGTGTCAAGTACAAGCAGTGTAAACAGCTAAAGTGATTCATTAACATGCAGACAGACTGCTACCGTTTTCTGTTAATGATGTAGAAATTCTCGTACGATACGGAGCTAAATTTGAATTTCAATGGAAATAATTATTTCGGCAAATTACAATTTATCACGTCAAGGTTTCACAATCTGTGGAGAAAAAGGTGCCAGCCCCTTTGACTCACTAATTCGGTACTTAGAATTCGCTTGAAATTTAATTAGATACATGAATATGAGCAGAAAAAGAGATGTTAGATACTGCAGTGGAGCCATAATATCTGCCATTAATCAAGTCTTTGCGTGGGTGTGAGGGTTGCCTGCTTCGCGCGGCCCGCCAAAGAAGACGGTGGCAGTCCGTCACTTGGGGAGGATTTCAAGCGGCTTTGGCCGGAGTCTGGGTAAACTTAGATAAACACTGAGTGAACATGTAGTCTGGCTTGACGGTTCTGTGTATGTGTGTGCGTGCGTGTGTGTGTGTGTGTGTGTGTGTGTGTGTGTGTGTGTGTGTGTGTTGGCAGTGGTTCAATTCTGGAGAGTGATATACGGTTGTTCTAGAGGACGAGGATGTTGGGATATATATATATATATATATATATATATATATATATATTGTCACTGTTGACAGTAGTGGCACACTCTTCATCAACTTCCCTCGGGTGGGTTCATCCATAACGTTATGACTCACCCGGCTGAGGAAACAGGGGGAGCCATCTTTGTTTCCTGTGAGAGGGCACGGCTGATGAAGGACTTTGGAAGGCGGAGATGGTCCCCCCCCCCTTCGGACGCCTGATGCCATACGACGCTTACCGAGAAAGTCAGGAAGCCGTGGAATGAGACCTTCTCGCAGGCCAAGGCTGATGTCTGTATCACCGATGATGTTATGACCGACTGGATGGAGAGCTTCGGTGAAGGCGAGGACGGCAGGCAGAGGTCTCCCCACCCTCTGCGTCTGTCTAGGTTGCGATATCTCGGTTCCAGGAAGCACACGAGAGAGGGCAGAGACTGCCGAAGGGAGGGTTGGGGGTGGGGGCGTCTATGGAACCTACAGTTTCTCCGATAAACCGATTAGACCCAACTTGGCCAGAGCTGAGCCGAGGATTTGGATGATGGCGAGGATCGTGACTCCGCCGAGTGACCGCTGGCTTCTTCCCTTCGATGCTCTGGAGACAACGTGGAGTCTTCCAGTCAGCGGGACACTTGGAGTGCTGGAGTGGGAAGTACCGATGATCGCGGGGGGGGCGCACGTGGCTTTGGCTGCCCCCGGGGGAGGACGGACTCCCGCTAAGCATTCCGGTAAGTGGATCACTCGGTGTCGCGGGATGATTTACCCTCAGGGTTACATAACCTTCGTCTGGTGACTCCACCTGCCGAGAGCTGGGGGTGGGGGGACTGGTGGTGTCAGGGTTAGGGGGGGGGGATGCCTCTCGTAGGTAGTGTGTGTGTGTGTGTGTGTGTGTGTTCGATGATCAGGTAAAGCCTCATAGAGACAAAGGGTTATGATATGAACCGTATAGTTACTTGTAATCTGATCCCACGAGTAATTGCTTAATAATCCTTACATATTAGTAATTCATTTCCTTGAAGCCTTTTCTATGGAGCTTGAGTCGATGATCGTGTAAAAAAAGAAAAAAAACGTTCGTTTTTATGTCTTTGACGTTAACATATATATATTTATATATGTCCACATGAAGGGGAGGACGAGAGGAAGGTCCCTCTGCATAGAGTCGAACATTTCAGACTGGAAGACGCCTCTTAAACCAGTCTTGTTGGAGCAGACGACTACGACGAAGAAGAGTTCCATCAACAAAAGATTCTTTTGGGAGAAATTTTGAGAAATATATCTTTTGCTCGGTCCCAAAGAAAAAAAAAATGAGGCGGCATGTGGTGGTAATTGTTAAACTTGGAAGAGCTGAACGCCAGGAGCCACGCACGCAGACAATGGCTCAGTCAAGTTTATATATTTTTGATAAGTTCCAAGTTCGCTCCGGCCGTTTTACTGGTGCGTGCTGGGTACATCACCAGGGACGACGCCATAGAGCCAGCTCTCTCTCTCTCTCTCTCTCTCTCTCTCTCTCTCTCTCTCTCTCTCGTGCGACACGCCCACCATCGCCCTTCTTTCCCCTACAGAAGACTCTACCACCCACTCCTCTCACGAGTGAGTCAGACACACACACACACACACAAGACTCCTCTCCCCCTCCCTCTCCCCTTCCTTTCTCCCCCCCCCACCCTCAAGTGTACCCCCCAGCCGCCCACACCTTGCAGGAAGGTAATCTGCCCACTCGCCAACAGCAGCGGCGGCAGTAGCTGAATATCTTAAAGCGATTACGGTAAATGGGATCCAGCGGTGGGGTGTGGGTGTAATGGCGTTTGCCTCTCAGGGTCTCGTTAACCCGGTGGCCTCACCCGCGGGGGTCTGCGGCACATCTGCTCACACACGCCGGTGGTTTTGGGGATATCACGCAGCGCATGAATCACTCTGCGTGGGAAAGTGAGTACTTAGAGACTGTTGTGGGATCCTTTTTTTTTTTTTTTCATTCTCTTTACTGCCATTACATTCATCGACCTTCAGCTTCAGCCGAGTCGAGGATTGGTGGACTTCGCCATAGTGTTTACGTCACGTTGATGCGACGTGATTGGTTTAGCGGGAAATGCCGACTTGCAGGAACGTCCCGCGGTGTCTAGAGAGAGGAGGTGGCTCATACGGCCCGAGTTTGGAACGTCATTTTATGCCTCCGGACGCCTAAGGAAACCTGAAGTAATCAAACCAACTGATGTGCACTAGTCTACCAGCCTAAACTAACCAAACGTAACCAAACTTAACCGGGTAATGAGCCAGACTGGCTGACTGTAGTTTAGTGTGCCAGACTGGCTAACCATAGCCTGGGGAGGACCACTTAGCTTAACATCCTTCCAACACATTACAGAAATCCTGCGCCAGTGTCAGGCGTGGCGAGGGGTGGGGTGGGGTGGCGTGTGGGTCGTGCCTTACCCCCGTGTCAGCACGACTGTCAGGGTCCACACTCCTGTCAACAGCCTGACTCGTCTGACGGAATGGATTCTTATGCAAACGTGTTTACGGACGATGCCACGATCATGGGAGGGATAAAAGAAATGAAGGTCGATTGCCCGAGCTCTCTCGGCTGAGGGGAGGGGATCACAAACACGCAAACACCCTCACAGTGAAACGAAGACCCTCCCGTTGCAGTCCCAGCCGCAACCTACTCGGCACTCGGTGCTATCACGACAGCTTTAGACCCACCTCCCCCCTTCTCACACCCAAAGAGATCTATCCGCCCACCCCCAGGTAGAAAAAAGAGCTTACCCCTTGCCTCACATTCCAGTAACCTCTGCTCACAGATCCTTTGGAACATCTACCTACAAATACAACAGTGACAAAACACGTACGCGCCGAAATAACCCGAAAAAACACTAAACAGCCGACCTCCCAATTCAGCCTTACGCTCCAACCCACCAGACATACGTACACCCATCAGAAACCACACTCCCCAGACAAACACGAGTCACACCCTCCCGCTTACGCTCTGCGTATCGCGCGTCACTACAACGCTACAGACACATTGGGGACCCTTCATGCCAAAGGCCCAACTGCCGTAAAGGAGACACCGAGCACTTGCTGCTCAGTTGCCTCTCACTTTTCTGCACATAGACACACGTATACAACATCACAATCCGACCGGTGGACGTGGCCAACTTCTTTGACGCTGCTGGAGCTTTATAAGGATAAAAGGGCACTTGGGTTAGGAAGTATATATATATATATATATATATATATGTGTGTGTGTGTGTGTGTGTGTGTGTGTGTGTTCCACTTTCTATTACCTCCTATAAAAGTAAATCTGTTTTAAGCAGCAACGCAATATGTTTCCCTTCATTAAGAAACTCTGGATCTTTTTACCTCAGTTCGCATAAATTTGAATATTAATTGATGCATTTGCGGACAGTGTAATGTACAGGCGCAACCTTGAACCACAAGCTTTAAATCTTTTTTTTGGGGGGGGGATCGTCATAGCATACCTGCTGCACACGTTCGTCGATTTTAGTAAACATTTTTCCTGCTCTTGGCGTTTAAAAAACTTTTGTTGAATTTCTCAGGGATAATAGTGTGCTGTATGGGAATTGAACCACGCACACACACACACACACACACACAGAGTCATTCAACTCTAGCGTTTCTTGCCACGTCCGGAAGCTCTCAAGAATAGACGAGTCAAAGCTGCAGTTTCCAGCAGTCCTTCGGTCCTCCTCCCGTTTGTGTCGTCGCATATAATCCTGCCATTGCTTACGTGCGAATTATTCAGTTCAGTGTGTTGTAGGTTTTAGGGTGTATGATAATTAGATTTTTTTTTGCGTATTTTTCGTAGATTCTTGGTTTTGCCTCACTTGTATGTTGTAATCAACTAGATTCCTTGGGAGCCCTGCGTAATCGCTACGTTTCACTGGTCGTGGAGCGAGTCTTGAGTACGAAACAAACATGCGACGCGCAAGCAACGTGTCACATACGTTCCTTCGCGTCTCTGTTTGACCCAAGATGCTGACTGACTTGATAGGGTCATGCCCTCACTGCAGGGAGTCCCCAAGCCCGCGTACCTCCAACTAGTCAGCCAGCCCAACGCCAATAATATGCAAATTTCAAGAATTCAAGAGTACCTACCCTTATAGGCGAAGCGTGTCTGTTGCTGATATCTGATAGAAGTGGACTCGAGGCTGTCCCAGCGTCTCAGGACACGTCGCTTGCTGTCCTCGCGTCTCACAGGACACGTCGCTTGCTGCCCTCACGTCACACTTTGAATAACAACGTACAAATCCTCTCAGTCATTACGTCACGGATCCTGACACGGATTTGTCCATCTATTAAATACTGTTAAGGACAGTTTGCTACATCACTATAAAACTTTCAAGTTATTTCACGTTATATTTTTACATCTTATGTCAAAGATGTTACCGGACCGGACGCCACCTGCTTGTGGCTACACCACGGTTGAAAACTTGCCAGTTGGCGAGATATCTGACCTTCAACGGACGGAAAGGAGTATAGTCTCCTTGTGGAGCTTTTCAGTCCAAAAGACTTCCCTTATTTCTTGGCTCATGATGGGAGTGGGACCTCGAAGCTGCAGGGAACTCACAAACGGGGTTCTGGGGCTGCAGTGCCATTAATTGATCTCATTAAGCGATGGGCCCCCAGCGCTTAATCGATATTTGGCACTGAAGTGATTATGGCAACACCTGGGGTACCTAGGTACACCTATGTATGGTTATGGCAACACCTGTGCCTACGTCTCCTTGTTTCGTGTGTCCGTCCTCGTCTCCGTGTCTCTGATTACCCATTTGCCTTTGTGATTACTGCCTGTGTTTGTAATTACAGAGAGAGAGAGAGAGATGAACTCGCGTTCAATTGTATGTGTGTGCGTTTAAAGTGAGCAACAATCCGTTACCTCGTTACGGGGGGGCACGTCTCTCCTGGACGCAAACAAAACGCGTCGCCCAACGTGGGGCTCGAACCCACGACCCCGAGATTAAGAGTCTCGTGCTCTACCGACTGAGCTAGCCGGGCTGGTGGAGAGGAAGGGGTTGGGAGAGAGTCTGCACGTGGGTTTAGGATGGAGGAGGGACAGGACGGGACGAGTGAGAGGGGAATGAAGTGAATTTACATAAAGTAAACTCAATGTCGATTCTCTTATCGAATAGGCTTTACTCTGGCCACCATATAGCTCAAGGTTATTTGATCAGTCTTACTATTTGAGGCCGCGACCCGCATTACTTCCACAGTTGCCACGGCCTAGCGTGTTAGATACCAACTGTAGGGATTCGACAGGTGAAGTTTGATAATTGCCCACTAATCAGTCCAAAATGTCATTACATTTGCGGGTTTAACGTTGGGATGTCTACACTGTTTCCTTTCACTGCCGTTGTGTTAACTTTTCATTTTATAAGTGATATTTTACAGTGTTTTGTGTCGATCGCTCTAATATATATATATATATTTGCTTTTTAATGCATATTGGCGACAAGGCGCCTCCCAGTATTTCCCTCACTTCCAAATAGCATACCTTCCATTACCTGTAATTTCTGACGGAGTCATTGCGGGCTGTGAATGTTCCCATTCCACCTTGGCATTTTCGCACGTCTTAAAGGGTGATGTCGGCAGACAACAGTACTGTAGTGTGGAGGGAGTATGTGTGTGTGTGTGTGTGCGTGACGTGTGGAAGTGGATTGCAGAAGGGTAGTTGATGAGGAGGGAGTGATAGGAGGGGGAACAGGGGTGGATAGGTGAGTGGGGTGGGTTGGAGGAGGAGGATGCTCGGTAGAGGAAGGGTGGTTTAATCATATGTCTCCCCTCTCCCCTCCTCCCATAATCTCATCTTCCCTCCCTCCTTCCTTCATTACTCCCTCTCCTTTCCTCATTTGCCCCGTGTTCTCTTCCTTCGTTATTCTCTTTTCCCTGTCCAACATCACCATCTCTATCTCTCTCTCTCTCTCGTACCCTCACCCACCGTCATTAGTCTGGTTTTCTGTTCCTGTGTATCTCCCATCCCACCGTCTTCGTCGATCTCTCCAGATCTACGTGGTTCGCCTTCACCTTCCTCGTTTGCCTCCTCCAGTCGTGGGCCCCCTGGCTTGACCCGGCGTGGCCTGCCCCTCCCCATCTCTGAGCTGTCATGGGCGTGGCTGGTTTACAGCTGTCCGCCGACTTACGCACGACTTCCCAGCACATCACACCTGCCCAACCCTCCCCCTCCCCTACACACACACACACACACACACACACACACACACACACACCTGTCTCCACACACACACTCCACCAGGTCTGTGCTTCTTCCTCGCTGCTCTTTCCTCTCTCCCAAGCTTGTTTTACTCTCACTCTCTCTCACCCTGCTCTCTTCCCTACTCTCTTTACCTCCCCTCCCCCCCCCACTCGTCTGCCCCCCGCCTTTCCTTTTTCCTCTTTACTCTCCTCCATTCACCTCTCCATTACACCTTCCCATGCCCCTCCACTCTTCCAATCCACCCCGCAGTTCCACCTTTCCATTCTACGCAACCCGACCGTTCCACCTTCAGTGGGATTCACCACTGTGTTCCGCGACGCCCCACATTCCACTGCACCATATAGTGCCCCAGTATCGTCTCTGTAACAGTCCACTTTCGCACGCCACTTCAAACACCATTCCACTTAATCCTTACTGCTGTATCTACCAATCCACATTCTCCCATGTGAGTCCACCCTTTCCGTGTTATTCATCCACATGCCCCGCCACCCTGTCACACACCCATCCATGCTGTTCCACCTCTCCATTCCACCCTCACTCTCCTCCCCCTCCCGTGTACACCGCCCTCTCGAAATCCCCCAGCCCATCCGTTTCTCAACCGTCTGTTTTTAATAGCAGCCCTGTCCGTCCACTGTCCCACAGTCCTTTCCATCTGTCCTTTCCCCCTGCCCCAAGTCTCGTCCTCTGTCCTTCGCCCACCGTCTCTTCTGTCCGTAATTTATCAGATTGTTATTCCCTCCCGAGGAGCTCTGGCCACGCCTTGGGGTTATGAGGTTGTGGGAGGAGTGTTGGTGGGGTTGTATACACACACACACACACACACACACACACACACACACACACACACACACACTGCCCCACCCTCTTCCCCTCGCTAAACAACACTCCAGCTGAGCCAATTATCTCCTCTGTTTACCTCTCACTAATTAGTAATTTTCCTCCTAATGAGAAGATGCGATAGAAAAGCCAAGTTTACTGAGTGTTTATGTCTTTATGTTTGTTTGGACAAATGTTTATGGATGTTTATGAATGTTTACACATTTTGCTTCTATGGGTCGAATGTCTTTGTGTGTGTGTGTGTGTGTGTGTGTATGTGTCTGTGTGAGATTGCTACTTGTGTGTTACTGGGAGAGAGTTTTACACTCTCTTAACCTTGCATGTATGTATTGTGTTTTTATTCCTATGTATTACTTACACACACACACACACACACACACACACACACACTTACACCTAAGGCAGATGATATTCATTTACCGACCATCCCCGTGGGTAAAGTGAACACCTGGGTTGGGTGTGGGCCGACAGCCGGTCCCCAGGATTCGAACCCAGGCGGGCGGGCCCGTGCTGACTCATGTTCAGTGAAGCTAATAAGCACGCTTTGGAGGCCCGTGTGTGTGTGTGTGTGTGTGTGTGACTTAGAGCTTGTGCTGCGTTGTGTGCAATCATTCCCATCAGTCTGGCGTGGTGCACCCAAGGAAGGTGCGATCCGTCGTATTGATTAGTCTCCTGTGCTCGGCAAACGCATTTGCACTCCTGATAAGCTGCGAGTGTATTGCCCTGCAGGGTCGCGGAAGATGTATGTATATATGTGTGTGTGTGTGTGTATAAATGTAGGTTCGAGTCATCGCCCGCGGGCCGTGTCGGGAGCAGCAAACAGGAGGAGTGACTGCTGGCGTCATTGGTGGGCTCGCTGGTGTGTTGTGGGTAAGCGTGAGGCGGTGGGTGGGAGGGCCGATCGGAAGACGACCTCCCAGGTGTCGTTCTTTAACTGCTCGCCAGATGGCTCTCATGAGATGGTCACTACTGCTTCTGCTGCCTCTGCTACTGCTACTACTATTACCACCACCACCACCACCACTACCACAACCACCACAAATCACCACTGCCATCGCCGCCGGAGCCAGTTTGGCTTTCAGTTTGAGGACTTGTTTATAACTGTATCAGCTCTGTACACTCAGGTGTGTCGCGTGCCCGTAATGTCTTGCCCACGCCACTGCATGTCTGGGGAGGATGATGACTAAAGTAAACCAAGTATGAAGCATACCTGAACGGAATGATATTGATCAGTTTTGGTAATATTTTCTACGAAGAATGGTGCATGTTGCCGTTGGAGTTAACCGGCATTTTGGAATATAGACATATAATTACATTCTTACTGCCACATTGATCGAGGTGTGACGTAGGGAGAAAGAAAAAATAGTGAGTGTGAGAAGTCAGTGTATGACTTGGAATGCCATCTTAGTTTCTGGCATGATTTCTCAGTAAGGTCCACTCTTGTCTTCACCTTACGAGAGGTACTACAATGTCATCCCAAATCCAAGAACCGTCCACCAATAGACACACTCGAGAGACCATATGAAGAGTGAGATATGGGTCCCAAACTACATCCTGTACAGATGCGACAGGACTCGAGGATCACGTGGAGGAGTTGGACTGTATGTAGTACATAGTACATACGTTTACAACATATGGACTCCTGAACTCCTCGTAATCTACGGATCACGTGACGCAAGGCCTCATGACTTTAAGAAACAGGTAAGAAACATAGAATCATGTCGCGACCTCCTCGGAAACCCAGTCCCCAAGTATGTTTGGAGGTGAGTCAACGCAGAAGGCCGAAGACTACAACGAGATATCCACGAGGGTGCCGGTAGCGGTCGCATAGGTACGCGAGCTTATGTATGGTCACGAGGAGCCAGACTGATCAGAGGAATATCACTGCATTTAAGGTCCGGGACTGTGATGGGAGTTGGGGAAGTACTTTGATAATGAATAATGGGAATACTAGCAAATGATTTGTAGAGAAAATCAATTTTAACTTTACTTATTGTGTATTTATGTATCTTATCGTATTAGCTGTATGTTATATTCCTTATTTTCTTTGTTTCATTAAAGTCTGTGCTTATTTTGATATGTAATATTATACTTGTTTATTGTCTGATCTTCTGTTAGTTTTATTCATGTATTCGTTATCATTATTATTTTCAAATCGTGATGTATTGTTAAACACATGACCCTGACTTGGGTGGCGGCCCCGTATGTAGCCCAGTGACTTCGAGTCCTTCTTGCCAGCATGACACACGATCTTGCGTACAATGAATGTGTATATACTTATCGCAGGTGTTTAGCCAAGGCTGCTACACCTGCAGAGCCCCTACCGTAGTGGACACCTGTGGAGGGGAATTATTTTTCGTAGATTTTCACACTGGTGTCAGTTGTGTCTGGTAGGGGTATCGAGGCGATGGACATATTTTGGAGCGTAGTCGGATTTTCTCCTTGGACACGACGGTACGACTGTTGTGCACGATGGGTGTACGTCTCTTGAGCATGATGGTACGACTCGAGCATGACGGTACGTCCCTTTTAGCACGGCGGTACGGCCACATATCACGACGATGCAGATCTTGAGTACTACGGTATACGTCACTTGAACTCGACGGTACGTCCCTGGAGGCCGACGATGCGACCCCAATGTATGATGGCCTTTCCTTCAACCAAAGCCTTCAGGCTTATGTAACAGGCCCGGTCACCGCATCCAAGGGTCTGGCCCTTGACATGAACCCTGATGGTATGTCAAAGGCGTCTTTAAAGGCCCATTACATCTACGGGTTGTACCGTAGTTGTCAAGATTTTACGATAGCGTTTGGTTGCAGATCTCCGAATGCTGATGCAGCTTACTTTCGAAGTAAAGAATGTATCTTACTTTTTAGATATTTGTTTATATATATATATATATATATATATATATATATATATATATATATATATATATATATATATGTGTGTGTGTGTG
>JAYMFT010200209.1:0-11686 GCA_038088735.1 Panulirus argus
TTCCTGGCGCTACCTCGCTGACGCGGGAAACAGCGATCAAGTATAATAAATAAATAAATAAATAAATATATATATATGGACCTGTGTGGAGTAGCTGTTAGTATTCCTTACTGACTCATTCACGGGCTGTCTGGGTATGAGCATATAGGTTGGAATCGTGGTTGCAACAGTTTGTTACAGTCAACCCTGTTGTTGATAAAATGGGTACATGGCTTATGCTAGGATATATATACATCAATAGTATTTGCTGATAACCTCGAGGAAAGTGAAACACTTATCATGTTTCATTTTCCTTATGGTTATCAGCAAATGCTAAATTATGTACACTGCTGTGACCTATGACAATATATATAGTGTTAATGAAATACTGAATGGTGGCTGGATGGATGGTATTGCTGTTGTGTTTATTAAGAATGAGGGGGACTGTGTTGGAGATTGATTTGTTAGGATTTTTTTAAAATATGTATGGATCATGGTGAGTTGCCAGGGAATTGATGAAATGCATGTATAGTGCTATTGTATGAAGGCAAGGGGTTAACCCAATGACCTTTTCATAGAAAGGGGTCCTGGAGCAATTATAAATGAAAATTGATAAGATTCTTAGAAAAGAAGGTAAAATATTTTATATTAAATGCTTTTGATATGATTTCTCATTTATATCTTGTGCTCCTTTACATGGTTTGTCTTTACCAAAACTGTATGTTCAATTTGACTCGTGTCATTAGGGTGTACAGTGTAAGGGTGTCTTGAAAGTTTTTGCTTTTCCACATGAGGGTGATACTCATTAGTCTGTTAATCTTTAGTGTAGCGTTTAGGTCCCCAGAATCAATCAGTTGGCTTTCGAGTTAGTAAGTTTCAACTGGGCCTGTTTTGTAGTACGCTTCGTGCATGAATTATTTTTTCTTGTTAATGTAGTGAATTCCTTCCTTCTCATGTATGGTGAATGAATTTACTCTCTTTAGACTTTGCATACAGTGCACAGATTCACAATGCATAGCTACTTTACACTGCACTGTACCTCCTTATTGCAAGTTGTGAAGTTTATTTTCCCCATGTATGTGTACAATCCTACAGTGAAGGTTTGTAATGCTGTCACTGTAAAACAACAGAGTGCAAGTGACTTATCTTTTTATTAAAGGATAATAGTGAAAGTTTCCCCAAAAATCATGACTTCATTAGACATTTGGTGCATGGTCCTGTAGTGTAGCAAGTAATTGCTTTGTTATTTGGTTTATAAAAGCTTTATATTTTTTATGTTGGCTCTTTATTCAGCATAATCATTTATTTATTGATTTAGCATGTTTTTATAGTTAAGTAGAATATTTCAGTTGTTTTGATAAAATGCTGTCACTCCTAGCAACCATATGGGGACTTTGGAACCAGCTTTATGTTAACACAACTGTCTGTGTGCCATATAAGAGAAAAACTTATTTGCATTAGATTTCTAATGATTATCATTGTTACTTTCTCTACGTGAAATCATGACCACGCAAGAATCACCGCAATATGTTTTGTTAGTGGATTTTACGTGTAGGTCACTACATAATGAATTAATAAGGTATGATGTATTAGCGGAAAGCTATGAATACGAAGATAAAAGTCTTTTTTGAGAGAGAGATGAAGTGGACGATTTAGAATTGGGATTAATAGATCAATTTGGAGGAATTAAGGTTTTATGCATTTTGGTAAGACTCAAGTTAGAGCAGTGGAATAAAGGATATTGTTGAGATTATTGCATTTGAGTGTTGAGAAATATGATTAGAAAAGATATGTTATTGAAGATAAAAGAATTGAAGAAAGTGTTTTTCAACTGAGACAAAAGCAAGAATGTTTGGTAAGAGGAATGGAAATTGACGGAGTTTAGGATGAATATAGAATTTGGAGGGGGTAACCTGGAAAGTGAAACAAAGTGTTCATATGACATTGGCATGCTTTACAAATGTCGATACAGAAAGGATGAAAGATTGTTGTAGTTGCACTGAGTGGTCAAGGTTATAGAGTGTATATTTAGTACCATATTGGAGGTATTTGTTGTTCCTGTTTCAAGTGATGTACTGATTAACGATAGATACCATACTGCAGGTTAGTAGATCAAAATAATAAAGTTGCAGGTTTTATTAAAACTTGCAGGCCTACATGATTTTACCACATCTTTGATAGTGTCCTCACAGTTTGCCTCTGAAGGAATCAGGAAAGTTTACGTGAGTAAAATTTGTAGTTACATAATGACTGATGGACTAGATGGATGGTATGACGGTAATAACAGTGATTTACTTTTTTTCCCATAGGCTTAAGATTTACATAAGAGCAGTGTTTCTTCATAGATGCTTTAAATATGTATAGACATGAAAACCTGGCCCCTTTTCTTTCTTTCAAGCCCATGGTGTGTCTAGGGCTGCAAGGTCAGTTCCCACATAAGGCCTATTTTTGCCCTTACACCACCCATAGAACATTGACTGTGTCACCTGTATGAGAAGTATGGTATGGAAGGTGAAAACTTTTCTGACAATGGAAAGGTATTTCATGGGAGCCATATTTCACATTAATTTATAAACAGAACATGTTTTAATTGAAACTTAGTACTTCATAGCTGTTTTATCTGCAACCTCAGCTGGTAAGACATGACCAATCCAGTTATTAAATCCTGTAATAGTAATGTTTTGAAAGCATTCTTTCCCTCTTATCTGTAAAGTCAGTGCTGTAAGAGATCTGATGTGTCAGAAATTTGTAAATCTTAACAATTGTATTTCATAATATTAAAGTCAGATGTTTGGGACTTTTCAAATGTTTATTCTAACATAATCCAGAACTTTAAAAACAGTGGATAGTCATAACATAAAGTGTGTGTGAGTGATGTTGACTACATTCTGCTGCACCCACTAATTTAACAGTCTCAACTCCTTTGGTCCTCGTCCATTCAGATTTTATCCATGGCTCAAGGGACCACTTAGCCAGTAGGGTTATGCAAGGTCTCATGCTCTGGCCTGATTTGTGAGGCTCTCTGAGATTTTCACTGACTGCTGCATATTACAGTGATTCAGCATGCTTTGTATGTTTTATTCATTTCTGTACAATCTACACATACTGCAGTGATATTGTAACTCAAGGAGTATGTCTGATTCTAAGAGGCATGCTGCATTATTCATGTAAATGTTCAATTAAAAAGCACCAGAAACAGTGCTTCTACTGGTTGGTACTGACAGAGAGTGATGATAAATATCACATTGATGAAACTGCAAATGATAGCTCTTTGCACCAACACTGCCTGTACCTTGAGAAACCAGAGTGAAAGTTCATCTCTGCACTTTCAAAGGAGTAAACTCTATAGTGCATGAGTGTCGTGTGATAAACTGTAATTTTTCTATTACAGGAAGTAGTCGTCATTGTCACTTAACTCTTGTCTCATCTTCCCCCTCTCCTCCTTTTAGTCTCCCTTTCGTACTACATCCTGCTCCCTTCTTTTTCCCTGTGACATTGCTTATTGCTTAATAAACTGAGTATAAACATAACAGGTTACCCTGCTCCCTTTCTCTTTCTCTATGACATTGCTGTATAAACTCATTATGAACGTGACAGTTTATCCTTTTATGTGAATACTATGTTTTGTTCTGTGCTTTAGTGTATGTTTTTGAAAGTTTCATGATTATTTGTGTATACTCCTTTGTCTAGATCTCTTACCTTTCCTTTTCCTTCCTTCCTGTATCTGGTTTCTCTTCTTATATATCCTCTTATCTTGTTTTCTTTTGGCCCTTTGTAATTATGTGCACATACTGTACTCACATAATTTACAAAAGTTTGAAAGGCTACTTAATAGGACCCCATGTGTGTAGAGCTCTTTTCCCATACTATGCAAATAGCTAATTACCCACACATGCACATGCATGCATGAAATAGGGCATTACAAGTTTAGAACTCCCTCCTTATACTGTACAGGTAATTTCCACTTACTGTAGTCTTGTCTAACCTAGATTTGTGAGAAAGTAGTTGAAATATTATGGGACAGATTGTGTTAAGATATTACCTGATATTGTTTGATACAGTTGCAAAACATGGATCATCACTATTTTATTGTAATGAACTAGTGGTGAATGGAGAGCAAAGATTACAGAATATAAAGCCCTGAGAAGAATTAGAATGATGGTTTATGTAAATGAAAGGAAAATGGATGAAGATTTTGGAAGTAGAATAAATGAGAATTTAAGAGAAAAGGATGAGCTTTTCTGGAGGAATTTGATTGAGAGTAGAAGAGAAGTATGTGCAAGTTTATTAGACAAATCTAGGAGAATGCTAGCAACAAATGATGTAGACAGGTGGAGAGAATGTTTTAAAGAAGTTTTTGAAGGTGGTGCCTCTCGCTGCTACCACTACTACCAACCTCTGTTACCCTTACACACACAATTTATTTTGAGGTGTATAATAGGATTATTGTAGTGCTACATCTTCTGTATAGCAAACACACAGTACAGTAACAGTGCAAAATAGATGCATGAGTAGGCAGTATTTGAGTAAATTGGGTGTGTAAAGAATTTGGCCCTGGAACACATTTCTTCTTCAGTAAAGGAAGTCTGTGGGAAAATATGGTTTGTGTAAGGTAATTTGGCTTAATTTAGCATACGTTGAATGTATTTTTTACATTAAACAGGGAATATATGTCATTACACACAGGTGATTATTCACAGATGTGAGATTAAGAGCTGGGGTCCCACAAGTTGGGGACATCCTCCCCATGTGTGTATACTGTACACATAGGTAATTATATTCAGATGATTACACTAAACACACTTAAACACAGTTTAAACACATGTGATGGATGCACACTAATATGAACCTTACTGGCCAGTGATTCATCTCTGATGGGGCAGCCATCTCACGGCCAAACCAGCTTTTTATCATCTGTGACAGTCAGTAAATGGGGTACCAAGTAAGGTAGGGGATCCTGTATATGCATATGTACTTACATTTAAGATTAGAAGATGACATCATAGTTGTAAAATTTATCCCTGTGGTGCAGACAGTAATAACACACACACACACACACACACACACACACACACACACGGTTTTTCATAGCTGATAAGTTATCAGTATCTTGACAGAAGAGAATAAAGGTCTTCATCTTCTTTACTTGGTGACCTTGTTAAGACTAGATGGGTTTCTGTTTCTTTCTTTGTGTCTCTCTCTTTTGTAGCATTTAGTAATAAAGAACTTATGTATATTGCAGGTCAATTTTATATTAGGGCAAGTGGTGGCCTTGGTTCTGGCCTATATATTTCGAGTGTACTGCCATCCTTCACGTGTGTCAGCAACCACACGACACTGGGGCTCCCTCATTGCTGGTGTCAGCATCTCCTACTTCTGTTTTGGAAGGTAATTATCTGTTTTTTGAATAATGATTGATACACAATCACAGGTAGTGCCTGTATGCATAATGGTCATATTCTTTCTGGCATAAGGTAACATGCTCACTTAAACTCCTGCATACTTTTAATTACAAATAGATAATTACACTTGCAAACAGTTCTTCATGGTATGCATGGACAGAACAACCAGAGATGAAATGTTACATGATGCAGTAAGAAGTTTTGACAAGTAAAATAAGGCATTTGTGCAAGTAGGAGGTGAAGAGTGTGAGTGGACAGGGTGTGTGAGGGTGGGTCTACAGTATCTTTGGGATGGGGCTATTGAACCCATTGCTGTTTCTAGATGACACAGTTCTGTTGGCAGACTCCAGAGAGAAACTCGTAAGCTGGTCAGTATGAGAGAGTGCAAAAGGAGAAAGCTTTCAATAAATACAAACAAAATTAAGGTAATCAGTGTTGGAAGGAAAGGTGAGACAAGATGGTTTGATTATATATTTTAACTGGGAGAACATGAAGGAAGTTTAGTTCTTTTGGTGCTTAGGAATGGGTATGTCAGTGGATGAAACCGTGGGGGCTGAAGTGTTTCATAGGGTTGAAGTCCAGTGTGTATTATGGAGTGTTTGGAAAGGGATATTAAAAAAAAGAAAGGTATGTTTGAAGGTAATGTGATCCCAGTAGTAATGGATGGATGTGTCTTGGGCCTTGGCCACAAGAGAAAGGAAGGTGAACCTCTTGGAAATTAAATGTCTTTGGTTGATATGTAATGTGAGGTGGGCTGATCATGTAATGAACAGCAGCGTTAGAGAGAGAGGTGATATTGTAAGCATAGTCTAATTCATGATTTAGCCAAGTTGAGAGGATAAGTGAAGACAGACTTGGAGGATCTTAGTGTCATAAGTGGAGAATGGTAGGAGGGTGTTGATACCAAGAAGATATAAGGATGGAGTGAATGTGCCTTTGGAGTATTGAGGTCAGAATATTCAGGGGGATGAGAGGAATACAGTGGAGTTGAGTGAATTAGATTAATATGGTTTATGGGGGCAACTTGTAGTTCGTGTGGCCTGAACAAGGGCACGTGTTACATTATACATGTCAAATAAAGAGTGGATGTATGCATATGAAGTTCATTCATTTCTGATTCTGCTTAGTTAAGGCAGGAGAGGGAATTAAGTATAAGGGAATAAAGAATACTTAAAGATGGTACAGGAAGCAGTAATACTAAGAGGGCAAAGTTCTGATAATGAGGGATTCTATATTTCAGTTAAGGCCTATCCTTGATGTGGACTCTTGTCCTTGACTGGAGTCTCCATTGTAAAAAATGTTTCAAAGAAATAGACTGGAATATTTTAGGTTCTCATGGAGATCAAAAAGTCATGGAGACTCAGGTTCTTACTGTGTGTACTGTTATTGAAAAATTTCCTTTATCGATATGTCACTGAGAACAGCAAGAATGAGTGGGACTGATATAGTATCATTACAAAATCTTATCTTTACATGTAGTAGCATGAGAAGATGAAAATAAAAGATGAGACACATTGTGGAGAAAATCAGCATGAAGTGCCTGAGTTTGAGTGCATTTTTAATGAGAATTTAGATATATCAGAGAGGAAGCCAGAATTGGAGAGATGTAGAAACGAAACCTGTGCAATAGTAAACAATTGTTTTGTCTACGTTATTATGGAAAGCTCTGTGAAATCTTCAGCGAATGAGTTAGGACATGGGTAAATCAAGCTGTAAATAGAGAAGGAAGGTTAGAAAAGGGATATATGGCACAGTAAAATATATCAGAGGGCGAAAGAGCATTAGAATGTGCTCTGGGGCAGAAAATGAGCTAGTGAGCATCATTTTAGACAAAAGAAATGGATGTGCGGATTGAGTGTTGCTGGACTGTTAGTAGGCATTTGTCACTATACCACATAGGAGGTTGGTAAAGCAGGTATATTTTCAGGCAGGCATAAGGGGGTGATTCCTCAGACAGTTAGAAAATTACCTTTGTGGAAAAGAACATCGGATGCATATCAGAGGAGCCTTTGTGAAATTGGTTAAGGTTACAGGTGTTGTGTTGCAAGGCTTGGTCTTAGTATCGTTGCTCTTTATAATCTGTTTAAATGATTTGCTGGAATGACTGCACTCATACCAGAATATGATCGTGGATGGTGGTTACTGAGGGACATAGACAAGCTGCAGATTTGATTGAATGTATGGTTAATGAAAATTGACCAAGATAAATGCAAAGTATTGAGGTTAGAATATTGAAAAAAATCCTTATTTAAATGTAGTCTAGCAAGAGAGAGGTGACATACTGTCTGTTCTGAGATATCAGAGTTTCATTTAATACATGGATGTGAAGATGTTCAACAAGCTATTTGCAGTGTTTCAGAATATATTTGTAAAGTTTTGTCACGTTGCTTAAAGAAGAACAAAGAACTATTAAGAGAAAGTTTGGAGGAGGGCATCTGAAGTGTTACCTAACAAAGAGAGGTTAAGTCCCATAAATTTGCCTGCCATGGAAAAGAGGAGAGTGAGGGAAGACTTGATCATAACTTAATGTTTCTCTACCTGTCTGACAATTCTTGACAGTGAACAGTTCTTTATGAGATGCAAAATGGAATAACCGTAGGTTGTAGCATAAAGCCTATAAATAAAGTTGTAAAGGAGTATTTTTACAGTATTGTGTTATTGGGTGAATGGAATGAGCTAAAGTGAATATATTGTGAATGCTGACAGTATACAAAAGTTTTAAGATTTTTATAAAAGTAGAAAATGTGCAGATTGTTCCCTGCTCAGGTATACAACTCCCTCCTAGGATGATACAAAATTAATTATTTCACACACAGCTGTAAGGTCAGGTGTGACTGCATCTGTTCAAACTCACATTACTCCCAAGGACCTTGGAGTCTGACTGTGAATGCTTGTAAATCATTCATCATGCCTAAATGAGTGGAACATCAACATTTATTACACCAGTTTTTTCTGCATTAACTTTAAAACATGATAATTTCACTTTTATATTTGCTCTCTAAAAGGTTTGATATCACAGAAGTAACAAAGACCTCAGTAAACTCCACCAAAATTAGCAATCCTTGGTTATTGTATTTTCTCAAAGGACAGGCTTCATAAAGCTAGTGGTGGTATTGTATTTTATGCTCAGTAAGGACACTGTCAGCTTCTAATATTCTTATTGTTTACCTTTTTGTAAACACAGAATATTAGATGTTGATACATGCAGTTCACTGTACGGTGCAATGAGTAAATATAGAAGTCTGGTATTATTTTGGGTGTTTTGTACAGGCCCCCCAAACAAAGTGCAGAAAATGATAGAGCTATATATGAGGAAGTGAAATCTGTTATTCATAACAGAGAAGCAACAGTTGTGGGACCTTATGGGTTGCCAAAAGAAAAACATGTTAAATGATGTAGTTGCAGACAGCTTTTTAAATCAGATGATCTGTGTGCCGACAAGGGACATTGCTACTCTACATTTATCAATGTCTTCAAACAGAGACCTGATTATCACCTCTGATGTTGGTGAAAAGTGGGCATATACTATCACAGTATTGTATAATTCATGATAAACTGCCAATTTTATCTCAGAGAAAATAACATGATGATACCTAATTTTAGATAAGAAGACTTCAACAGACTGGGCCTAGATTCAGTTAACATAAATTGTACATATGTTTAGATAACGTACATTGGAACAAGACAGCTTGTGGAGTAGGTTACGTTATCCAGTGGTTTTTAAACCTCATAATCATTGATTAGTTGCAGATAACATATCTTAAGTGCTCAAAAAAGTCTACCTGATTGGATGCTGATCAGTTTTTCATATCAAAAGACAAATATCATTGTGTCTTTCATGATCTCAGAATACATATTTTGACTGAATATCTGGTGTGTAAAACTTAATGGAGAGAAACTTAAGATTCAGATGTTCACAGTGGTCTGATATTATAATGGATAGAGCAAGAGGTTAAGAGCCTTTAAGAAGTTTCATTTCTTCTTTTTTCAGATTACCCTTAATCCATTTTTTATATATGATCAACACAGATCTTTACAAGTTTGTGTTACAGTCAGATTTTGTTTACTAACTTCCTTATATTAAGTAGTATGTCAGATATCTTTAGCCTTGTTACATTTTAAACTCTCTACTCTGCATATTTTTCCTGCTTTCCATGGGTCCATACCATTGTAGAATTGTAACATTTTTTCAGTCATTTCCTTACAGTACAATATTCCATACACCCTTACTGTATAGTATTCTGTACTTCCCTCTTTCACGCTCTCTCTTTTTTTTTTGTTAGCTGAGAGAGCATGGGCAACTGAGGACCTAATCAAGCCCATCTCATTAGTGATATATAAATATATATATATACCATAGCTTGAGTCAGGTACCCATTTTATAGACTAACCCCAAAGGGTGGATGAACAGCTGGATTGACCATGGACCAACTGCCACAACCAGAATTTGAACCTGTGCACTTGACCCTGGGTGCCCCATGATTGCTTCATGGTCAGGAATGCAAACCATTCCTTTCGTACAGCTTGCACTTGCCCTGACTTTCTGCTGCATTGCACCTGTGTGTGCATCCATTCATTAAGACTGGCTGATCTCCTTTTTCCTCTTTGAAAACTTTCAGTTTCAAGTGAGAACTGGTAACCATGGTCATTTTTTTAGCTGAATGATATAGTTATGAAAAAAAAAATTGTACAGGACTTTCTGAAAGAAGTTCAGTTTCTTCTAATGATATGCAGTGAATCAAACTTATGAATATGGAAACTTTCTCATCTGGAACATAACTTGGTTCATTTATTGCATTTTAGTGATCCTGGGACTCAACTATGGTGTATGGCCTTTCTCCCTTTTAATTTTTTTGGAAGATTTTCAAGATGAAAGATAACAGAATATCTACATGGGTTCACTCATTAAACACTCTCATAAGTCTGCTTTTAGAAAAACAGATTAATTGTTTTATTACAATTGTTGTTAGATAACCTTAGACTACCTTCACCAGAGGTTGCTGTAGCTTCAAGCAATTCTACAATAAGTAGCAGGGGAAGGATAGACTCCCTTTGAGTGAGCAGATCATTGACGAGATTGTACCCTGATGATATAACATCATCAAAGGTGTCTTTTCACTCACTGCATAACACAGTAAGCGGAGTCTGGTAATGGCACTAGTTGTATTAGGTATGTGATTTATGAATATGTTCATGGGTAGGCTTCCTATTTGTGATTTTGTTTCATTCAGTCCATCTATCTGGTCTACATAATTGGAGAAATTGTATTAACATATGAACCTACTCTTATAACAGAGTTGAAAATGTAGGCACATCTTTTTTTTTTTATATATAAATGTTATAAAAATGGGATAGAAATTGGAAACAACAAAATAAAGAATGAAAGGAGAAAATATTCTGTCCATGAGTGCAGCAATCAAGTGATCAGCTGTAGGAATTTGTAACAAGAATCAGATTGAAATTCTTTCATGTTATGAATTCCATGTTAATTTTGAATGGATCTCTTTTGAAGTTTCCTAATTAGAGATTGTCAGTACCAGATGATTTTAAGCATGTACGAAAACATTTTCTCTGATGCTTTTTTTATTGTTTTACTTGCTCCAGTCAAAATTTGAAATGTGTATGTCAGTTTACAATGATGTAAAACTTAAAGTGCTATAATATGGAGAGCCCGGCTAGGCTTTAGCTGAGTCACTTAAGTTTTGCTCCTCTCCCCACTTGAGGATGTATGCCCCTGACCCGTGCAATCACAGCAGCAAAGAATTAATATGATTATGGACTATCTAGACAATTATAATGCTAAGGAGTTCATCCTAACATTTTTTAGAAGTTAGGAAAACGGGAAGTTGTAGCCAATTGGATTTGTAATTAAAAAGTTTTTGATTCTCTCATACTAAATTAACTGAGTGTTACAAACACCTGTCCATTGAGTATGGTAATGAGAAAGTTTTATCTATTTATTCATTATCCCCGGACCTGTTTCTGTGATGGAGGCTTGGTGTTACCCAGGATATTTTTTATAGTCTTGCAGCTCAAGGCTGTGCTGCTTCCAGCAGCTGGGAAATGTTGACTCCTTTAGAGTGATGGGGTCTTTGACAAGACTGTACTCCCAATGATACTACTTCTCCAAAGGTCACATTTCACATATCATGTAACCTCTAACAGAGTATTTGATATATATATTTTTATGTTAGCTGAGATGGCATGGGCAGCTGAGGCCCTAATCAAGGCCATCCCTTTAACACTATATATATATATTTATATATATATATATATATATATATATATATATATACATACAAAAA
>JAYMFT010200220.1:0-25574 GCA_038088735.1 Panulirus argus
GAGAGAGAGAGAGAGAGAGAGAGAGAGAGAGAGAGAGAGAGAGAGAGTAAAGATGAGTGATGAAGAGGGGCAAGATAATATCATATGAGGCTGGACAGTTCCTGGGTCAAATTACTGATGACTCAGCTCAGTAAAGTTAATACTTTTAACAACATTTAACACGTGTTGAAATATTTACAAACTTTTTTTAAGGAATGCAGAACATAAGTATCCTTTTAGTAATCATCTAAATACTTAGCTAACTACAACACATACACTAATGACGAACCATTGAAATTTTATCTTGACAGTCATACTGTTGATAGTGTCATTGATGTATTAGCCGCAGTCAACTAAAAAATTATCAATGCAAATTACTGATGAACATCTACTCTTCTCAAGAAATCAGTAATGCATGATTCCCACGCTGGACAAAACAGAAATGTCACAAAATCTAAATAGAAAATATGTTTGAAGATAAACAGAATAACCAGCTTTTGTGATAAGTCAAAGGTTACAATGAACTCAAATCCTTCTTGTGTGAGGTCCAGGCATACATATACATGTGGTATTTTCGTGAGACTACATATATCTATTATGTGTATGTTATCTATAAAAATTGTCTGAAATTGTATCAAAGCCAAAAAAAGCAAAAGAAAATAAGTTAATAACTGATATTTCTTATAGATTATGCCTCAAACTTGTGACAACATTCAAAAGCATTGAAATATACATTATACATATGTAGACAGAAACACGTATATAGAAACCGAATAACCTTTTCTCAAGAAGATTTTGAGACGATCACTATTGATGAACTACATAGCAAATTTTCCAGAAGCTGTAGAGTTTTAGTTCCATCTGATGGTCTGAGATCCCAACCAATACTACACAATAAGATGAACCCATCCTAACAGTAAGAAATATGACCAGATTTCTCAGTAATATGGTTCAGAATGAGAGAGACGACCCTCAGTGACTAACCATAAATATTCATGATCAAACAGCAATATGAAAAGTAATTGAGGACAATCAACTCGTGTGTCACGGGCTCCCTCCCCCCTCCCCCTCTCCTCTCCCTTAAGACTGAGTCAATATTGTCTTAAGCTAAACATAGTTCAGGCTGCCCCCCTCCACCTCCCCAACCCCCTTCTCAGCACACGCTCTTGTCTGTAGCACTGGACAGATTCGTCCTCAACGCACTCCTTAGCCTGTGGCTCTGGATAGACTCTCTCTCTCTCTCTTTCTCTCTCTCTCTCTCAACACACTCTTCAGTCTTTGGTACTGGACGGACCCACTCTCTTAACAGACTTTCCAGTCTGTAGTACTGGACGGACCCTCTCCCTGCAGGCTACACGTACCACAGGTTGGCATATAGAGCATCCTTTCGCCGGTACGTTCCTGCAGCGCCTTTGTCAGTATATCATACACTTCCACGTGTAGCATGACACAATACTTACCAGGTTAATCTAAGGGCTAACCTTAATCAAGGTTATCTAAGATTAACCATGAACGTTCATCAAGGTTACCTAGGGCTCACCACGAACCTTGATAAAGGTCATCCAAGTTTTCTTAAAAGCCTTGATCAAGGTTACCTAAGGACTACCACGAACCTTGATCAAGGTTACCTAAGGGCTACCAAGAGCCTTGAGCACAGCAACGAATTCCACAATATTTTTTTTGCCAACTTGAATTTCTTATCACTTCGATTCTACCGGATCCTCAGGCTCCCACGGCGCAGCGTGATAAGCCAGGCTCTCACAGCAAGCATGCCGCCTCCTCACACAGTACTGGAGAACGACCCTGACCCTCTGCAGCAGTAATTACCACTCCCGCTGGAGCACATAATGAATGAATAATCTCTTCTTGAGAGGAGTCCTACTCACTATCCTCCACAACACAATGAATGAATAATCTCTTCCCATCACATGGGGACCTACTCACTATCCTCCACATCATACATGGACCTGTCTACCATGATGGTGCTTATTATCCTATGTACATTGGCACCTATCCTCACTACCCTACTCCACACGTGGGGACATATCTATCATCATCTACGACATGGGGACCTCGTATATACATGCCTCCATTGCCTGTGGGGACCTATCTACTATCTTCCACCACACCTGGCGTCCCATACGTCGTCATCTACTGTAGGGGAACCTAACAGCGACTGCATCTGGGGACCTTACTAAAGACAGAGCGTCCCTCTCTGGCTATCGTCAGTCACTGAGGGTGGTACAAGTCCCTGAGGAAGGCGGCCCTGGCGTGTCGATCCCTCACCTCGGCCGACGAGAGGGGTGGGAGGTGGACGGAGGGATGGCTGACCTGTGGGGGTCGGTGGGGGCAGGGGGGATGAGGGTACCTGACGGAGGATCGAGGGTCGCCTCCGCTGCCCGAGAGCTGGAGGTGATAGTGGAGGTAGTGGTGGTAGGGATGCGCGCTGCCGGGCTGCAGGTCGTGGCGGTGTTGGCACAGGAGCGAGTGTCGGGCGAGGCCGGCTTGCGACACCTCCGGTAGGGACTGGAAGTGTCGCGGGAGATGAGCCTTGACCTTGGACGGAGGCTGGCTCCCCAGGGGAGTCTCCCCCATTGGCAGGAGGTCTGGAGGTGGGCGGGCGTCCGTCGCCTGGTGGGGGTACAGGTGGTGTGGCGGTGGATGGCCCCCGGCCGCCTCCGACAGGGGCAGGAGGGGAGGCGGGGCTTTGCTCGCGCCCCCCGAAGCCCCGCCGTCGGGAAGGTCAAGGAGCGGCAGGAGCGGCGGCGGCGGCGGTTGCGTGGGGGGGAGCTGGGGGCGGGGCTGCAGGGTGGCCCCCCGCCCCCGCCTGTCATAGTAATACGAGTCAAGGAACTGACGCGACTCCCGCCACAGCTGGTACCGCCTGCGGCTGCGGCGCGGGCCCGGAGCCCCAACCCACGACCCGTTGACGAAGGGACCGCTGGGGGCAGCTGCAGCAGCTGCTGCTGCCGCTACTACTGCTGCTGCTGCTGCAGCTACCGGCGGGGCTGTCGCCCCCGGAGGTGCTGCTGAAGGTGCTGCTGCTGCAGGAGCTGCTGCTGTCCTGCCGACTGCTGCTGCCGTTCTTCCTGCTTCTGTGGCTGTTCCTGCCCCGGCAGCTCCTGCTTCTGCTAACCTTGGCGCCCCTGGGTACAAGGACCGCTTGGGTAAGGCGCTGGTGCTGGCGTAGTAGTACCAGGGGGGGACGATCCCCGGTAGGGAGGGGAAGGCCTCGGCGGGCGGGTAGTCGTACTGGCCGGCCTCCTGCGGCGCCGACCCCTGGCACGCTTCGCTCGGCTGACCCCCAGGGTCGTGCTCCGTCCTGTGGCTGTAGTAGGCCCGGCCGTCTCCCGCGGGCGCCGCCGTCTTGAGGGCGTAGCAGTAGAGGCCCGGCTCGGCCGCGGGCTTTTCAGGTGTTGCGTAACTCGCCGTCTCTGTAGTAAGAGACCTGGCCTGCCACACCTCCATCTCCACCACGTCTCTCGTGGACGACGACCAGTGTCTCTCACGGGTGCGAGGCTCGTCTGGGTGGCTCACCGCTCGTTTCAACTCGTCTGGAGGGGTAACGAGCGGTGCTGCTGGTTTGGTAATGGTGTCGGGTCCTGATGAATCGTCTACGCAAACCAACACCAGCGGAGGGGAACCTTCACCTGGGTTGCCGGACAGTTATCTACGTGGCCAGAGAGGCACCTGGTCCTCGCACAGTGCTCACCTGAACTATATATAGATCATGTCACCTCAGTCTGGACACTGTTGATAATACTGAACACCGGGACCTGATGACACTGGCTGGAACACAGAGCACCCGTTGCAGTTTTACCAGTGAGAGTCACTGCAGCAGTGACAGTGTACCTGTGGCACTGCAGCACCGACTGTGCTGAGGACCTGAGCACGTGGAACCCCCTCACCTCACAGTGACACTGTCATGGGAGCAACACTCGTCATCCACTGCAGGTTCCGAACGATCGAGCACGACAGGACTCGTCACAGAGCCTCCTGAACAGTGCAGGACCCCCAGCCTAGAACACCTGGGCGCGGGCACCTGAGGACGCGGCCTTGGCTCGGGGGGCGTGCGTGTATGCGGCAGGGAGTGCGTGGCGTGTGCCTGGAAGGGCGTGTGTGGTCGCGTGGCGTGTACGTGGCCAACGCGGGAGAGAAGGCTGACGTGTTGTACCGGTAGTGGCTGTTCCAGGCAGCGTCCCCGTTGCCATGGTGACCTGATGCTGCAAGGTGTCCCCCCCCCCCCGACACCCGGACCCCGGCCAACTCCCCTGGTTATCTCTCATCTCTCACTGTCTCCCCACCACTATCTCTGCTTCTCCTCCACCTCTTATCTCGGTGGCGGTGCTGCTGTTTCCATTACTATCTCTATCTCTCTCACTGTGCCTTCCCACGTCTGTACTACTTGTTCGTCGCGCTCCATTCCTCTTCCCAATCCTCGTATCTCCAGGCTGCTTCTGCATATTGTCTCGTTCGTCGCCAGCGATTCATCTGCCTTGGTTCTCCCTGTCCATCTCCCATTCTCCTCGCTTCTCTTCTTCCGTGTTTTGCCTGCCAGTCAGTCCCTCGGCTGTCTTCTTCATTCCTAATCATCTTCTTCCTTCGTCTGCTGCCTCATGCGCCCCGTTCGGTCCACACTCACCTGCAGCGCTGACCACATTGCTCCTCTTTCCCTCCCCTCTTACCAGCTCCCTCCCTCCCCCCTGCTCCCTTTTCCCCCACCCCGCTCCCACACGCCTTACGAAGAGGGAAGGGGTGGGGGAGAGGGCAAGGACGGGGGCGGGGGAGACGGAAGGAAAGAGGTGGAGTGGGAGGGGGAGGGGGGGGAAGCCAGACCACAACACCCCCCTCCTCTCCCTCCCTGACCCCTGCACCTCAACATCCCCCCTCCCCCCAAGCGGTGGACACGCCAGGGCAACGGGCCTCCACCATCGTCCCCCGTTGACCGCTGTGGGGCCGGATCCGCCTCCGCGAACGCAGGGCGATCCTCTGCAGACGGATACGTAAACACTGACGCACGAGAACGCGTCGCACACCGCACAAGAGACGTCATGTGGCGCGAATTATTGATTAAAAGAAAACTGTGAATAGGTCAACTGTGGCTGGACTTGACACGTCGCACTCGGAGACAAGGGCCATCGGGACTCTGACTCCTCAGGGGAAGGACGACGACATTCACTCAGTCATGCGGACACACGCGACATTGCGACGTTTTAGCCAGCTTTAAATATTAGTAAGATAACGCGCGGCAAGCCCCAGGGAAGACTCGAACCAAGGTCCTCTGGTTTCTACGACGGGAGAGACAAATGCGTGTCCTGGGTTGAGAGATGGGAGAAGGTCAGGCGGACTGGGATCTGTGTGTACTGGGGATCATAAGGTCAGAATCGTGAGGTCAGGATGGATTATGAGGTCAGGATGGGTCATAAGGTCAGGAACCTTCACGAGGTCAGCAGTTTATCACAGTGAATTGCTTCAGTGAAGCTACTGCTCTTCCGCACATCTCCCTCCCTCTCACTCATCTCTCCTATCACCCCACTCCTTTCCTGTCCCTCTCTCCCCTCTCCTCTCCCACCACTTTCACCCCACAAATCCCTTATCATCCCTCATTCACCCCACCTTCTCCCCTTCCCTCCCACACCGCTCCTCTTTCCCTCTCACAGCAGTCCTTTCTCACCCTACTTCCCTCTCTCCCCTTTCATTCCTCTCCCATCTTCTCCATCCCCCTGCTCTCCCACTCCTCTCACACCTCTCCTCTCTCCGTCCTCTCGCCCCCCCCCCCTGCGACCCAGCATCTACCTCACATAATAGTAATTCTGGAGAGGCTGACATTTCCCTAAAGTTCAGACACTCAACTCTCTTTCTTTCCCCCCCCCCCTCCCTCTCCTCTCTCTTTTTACCCCTCTCCCTCTCCTCTCTCTTTTTACCTTTCTTCCTCTCCTCTCTCTCTCTTTACTCCTCTCCCTTTCCTCTCTCTGTGTCTCCTCTTCTGGCAAGGTCTTTATAACAAACGATCGGTATATTTTTTGAGGAGAATATTTGATGAGGTGAATATTTAATCCGTCCGACGTCAACGGCTGTTAATTCCAAGCTTCATGACATAGCGACGAGCTGCCACTTGTTCTGGTGACGTAATGAAAACATCTGTACGTTTGGAGCATAAAGAGCAAGTGAGTTTTTTGTACAAATAATTTCACGTTTTGGCGGGAAGTGGGAAAGGTGACGGAATTATTTCTACGGATTGATTATAGCGAATTACTCAGATTACTTCGGTAAAGTTGTAACGGCTAGTTATGACACTGCTGGAAAAATTTCAGCATGCAACCCAGGTGCTGTTAGTCAGATTGATGTCACAGATTTTTTTGGAAGAATTTCGGAAGGTTTTGGTGGATAATTTATGCCGGGGTTAAGGGCGACCGAATTAACAACTTTGGTGGCAGGTTATAATGGCAGGTTGTGTAAACTGGTGCTTGTATCTGCTAAATTACGCACAGATGTCGTGGGATTCTACGCTTGTAGTGGGATTGGAGTGGGGTCCTGTGGTAGAGTGTTGGGCAGAGTCGCCGGCTCGGCAGCGAGGGGGACACGAGTTCAGCGTCAGGCAGCCCGCTTGGGAACAGCACGTCTTATCATTTCTCACTTTTCTTTCATCTTTTAATCTTTTGAGAAGAAAAATAGTCCACATTCCGTTTTCTCTATTCTGTTTTGCGGAAGTTTTAAATTCAGTTGAGATATCTTCTTGGTCTACAGTGACAGGCGTTGCTGCAGGAGGGGTACACATGTGGGAGATTTTCTCCTCTTTTCTCTGAAGGCAATGTTTCGTCATATGCGAGGCTGAAGTCTGAAATATTCGATACAGTTTTCCTGACCACAAATGCCGGAAACTGGAACATAATCTGTATAGCTTATTTGAAGATCATCTTGGCCTATGATCATGGGGGCTTGGTAATCATAACTTTTGTACTGCACGACGAATTATAATATTTTGGCGAAATTAGCCAAGTTGTCAAAGCCAAAATATAATTACGATGTCGTTATATATGTGGTTCCTTCTAGCGACGGTGAGCCAACCTTATTGCTTCGACCAACAAGGCTTTGCATATTCTTTAAATGGTTCACTTAGAGTCAGGGTTAGAAATGTTAAACTTCAGAGAAATAACTTACAAGCATTATACACCATAACGTAGAAGCATTATAGACATTTAAGCTCTTGGACATGGGAACATGACCCTCGGGTATGATAGCGCAACCTTTGACCTGACCCTTGCAGGTCAGGTCAAGGTCTTAGCCTCGCCTTAGCGCCCTTCCCAGCAACGTTGATAATCTTTCATTACTACCTTTGTATAGTTTCCTTCTATTCCCATAATCCTCCGCGTCTCTCTTCAAGTAACACTTGCATTTGCTCTTCCTCGTTTATTTCCTTCCTTTGCTCTCGTTTAACCATCATCTTCCCTGATCCTCAGACCGTTATTACATTTCCTGTTCATCTCTGGCGGCCACAGCCCACTCCCCAGCCGCCCCTCTCAACCCACAGCTTCCAGAGGCACTGTGGGGCAAGCTCAAGTGCCACTCGTAAGACCCTCATCCTCTCACACTCGAGGGAGGCTGAGGGCCTCTCACAACGGCGGACGAGTCTCCCATATACCTGGACTCCCACCTCATTATGAGGGTCTAGTGTGGAGAGAGAGAGAGACAGAGAGAGAGAGAGTCAGGGGTCATGACACCCCAGTCGTCCAGCACACTGGCATGCATGACTGTGGTCACAACACCGACCTGCACGTTTTGTGCCTCCGATGACATCGTCGTCCGGCAGCCTCCTCCCCCTGTCGGCTTTCCTCACTGTGCCAAGACGCTCCTGCTGGTGGAAGACTGGCACCAGGAACACCGTGCTGGGTCTCTCCTGCTGGGTTTACGCTTCTTCTGTGAAAGGAGGAGATTATCGATGTGTCAATAATGATATAGCAGAGATGAAGAGACCTCGGCTACTTGCCACCTTCATTATCATCCTCTTCTTCAGCAGAGTTTCTCGGTCGGTCGCCCCACCGACTGGGGATATGACGCCCTTCAGGATGCACAACACAGCCAGCTGAGGACTACGTCAACCCTTCCAGACACTCCATCTATACTGAACAAGTTCAACCATCTAGTCAACAGCCGGGGAGATCGGTCTGTTCAACAGCAGGAGACCCCGAGGTCTTCCCCGCTAGGCGGGGAGAACGAACTTCCACCACAATGCCGAGCGAACGCCGCGAATTCCTTGTGACTCTCGTGCCAACTGGGGCTAGTATTGTGGTGCAGGAATCCTCCTGAACCCTTCCTTTCCAGTCTCAGGGACTGGAGCCTCACAAGTCTCCAGAATTGGAACCTCTTAAGTCTAAGGGACTGGAATTTCACTTGTGTAAAGGACTGAAGTCTTACAAGTGTCCAGGGCTGGGACCTCTCAGTGAATGGAGTCTCACTTGTTTAAAGGATTGAAGCACCACAAGACTCCAAGACTGGAACCTCTCAAGTCTCCAGGACTGGAATTTGCTAGTCTCTGGACGTAAAGCCTGACACTTCCGCCTCATCAGGGCTGTTCCGCTGGAACATGAGTTTACTCTGTTTACCATTCAGGTTGGAGAGGCTAGCCCGCCTCATCAACGTCCAGGGCACCACGCAGGTCCGGCTCCCACCGCCGAGCCTCGGAATTTCGTCTTGCAAAACCAGAGTCTTATGTATCTGGTGCGCCCGGAGAGGCTTCCGTGTCGGGCTAAACCTCACTGGTCTTTTGGGCTGATGCCTCACTAGTCAACAGGCTGGAGTCTCACTCTGCTGCGGCAGGACAACAGCCTCTGTGTTGGGTTAGAGGGCCACGTTCCTCCTGCCAGCGGCAACAGTCTCAAGTTTCGCTCGTGTGCGGCTGATGGAGACCTGTGCAGGTGACCCCCTTTTCCCTTCCGTCTCTTCTGACGTCGTGGCTGACGCCCCTGCACCACAGGACACCCCACCTCCCAGGGCGTCAGCCACGACCAAATCTAGCGCCAGGACCTGAAGGTGATCGTTTCCTCTGGTCTGTCCTCATCCTACAGAATATCCTGAAGGCTGGGTGTCAGGGCGGACCTGATACTCAGGGAGTCAGGGTCCTTCCTCGGAGGTGGGTCTTGGCGGCCTGGCTGTTGGCGCACAGGGTCCCCAGCACCCACACCGTCAGCAGCGTGAGTGCCAGTGTGGCTACCGTGGGCTGCATACTGTGGCGGAGGAGTCCTGCTGGACCCTTCATCCTGTACAGACCCGTGGTAGAGACATCCCGGCCTCCATCTCGCAGAGATCTCTCATGGAAACGTTTCGTAAGTTTCAGAATCCTCGTGGGTTTTCTGAGGGCGGAGACATGGGTTCCCAGTCCCTTTGGCCATGATTCTTCTTCCTGTGGTCTGGTGGGTTCCCATTCCCTGGGCTCGTGGGTTCCCCTGGGGTCCCTCTATACATCAGGCCCTGCCTCGGGCAACACTGCTGTGGTCTTTTTTTTTTCTATAATTCTTTTTTTTTGTGTTTGTTTCTTAATCAAGATGAGTCGATTTTGATTCCTTCTTGCTATGTTTATATATGTTTGTCAATGATTTTTTTTCCTGTCTGTCTGTCTGTAACCATAGGCAGTAACACTGTGTCTGTGTGCAATAACTTAGTGAATCTCTCTGTCTCTGTCTGTCTGTCTGTCTGTCTGTCTCTAACAACGTGCCGTACTTAGAGTGTATGACCCACTGCCATAAACAATGTTTAAACACATATATGTGAGCGGTCATATAAATCTTCAACAATTAGAATGTTGCATTTGTCAGGAACGGAGGGGGATGCTGGGGTGTGGCCTTAAGGGGAATGCTGGGGCACACCCCTTAGGGGGTTGCTAGTGACATGGCCTCGGGGGGATGCTGGGGTGTGAAACCCAGGCAAGACCACCAGGGACCCGGGGGAGAAGGGTTAGGGGGGGGGGGTGAACCCCAGGTAGGATAACCCTGGGGAGGGAAAAGTGCCTGCCCCCCTCCCCCGCCTGAGTTTACCCCAAGATCTAGTCATCATGTTGTCACGAGCCTGAGCAGCGGCAGTCATGGCTAAGCTCCCCATCAGCAACACCTCCCCATCGTCTCGTCTCCCTCCCCCAGCAATAGGTACACAAGGTAATCCTCTGCTCTCCCCTGGACTCATCCTCGGATCAACCACCTGGTTGTATCATACAGTACCTGTGAGATTTTGGATCACAATTCTTGACTTGTCTCACATTTACGTGTGTCAGATATTCCAACCCTCACACACGCACAGGTGTCAGATATCTAAACTAAAGATCTGAAGAATACTTTGCTATTCCCATTGTTCATTGTCTCCTGTACAGGTATAAGTCCCAGAGGTGTTGTCTCTCTGGCTCTCAGAGAGGGTGTGAGACGGTTGGCCAAGGGACCGTTCCATTTCTTGAAGAATACATTTCCTTCATTTATGCAACGAACACAGACTGGTGTTAGTCTGAACGTGTGGCTGATCCGATAAGTCATTTGAAAGTAGAATAGACTTAAGTCACTTTGATATAACATTAGGGAATGAATCTAAATCCTTATCTTAAAGGTTGCAGATGAATACTTTATAATCCCTCAGTTTCTAAAGTGAGAGTAAAGGGATCCTTAAAGGGAGTCAGATCCTGTATGACGAGGGGAGGCTCTCAGCCATACATAATATCTTTACGCTATTTTGTTCTATAGAGGAAGAGGGACTATGTTTGTTTACTTTGATGTTGGGGATGTCCCCCGTGAGACAATGGGTCGGGCACACTTGCGACACGTTAATGCTGTCCCCATACGACCCCAGAGATCTGAACCTCCATTCAGAAGGAAAACTGTGGCGCCAGGGGGGGGAGGGGAGAACAAAGCCACCCCTACAATCTGGGGTGAAACCCGTGGCACTAGGAGAGAGAACAGTCTCCCCCTGGCACCAAGGAAGAGAGAACCGTTGTTGTATTAAGGATCTAAACTATAAATAGTATAAACACGTCATGTTTCCAGATGAACCTTTTCTAGCTTTACGCTTTTTCAAATTTCTGGTAATTTCAACATAATCACAAAATAAAAGCAAGGAAAATGTAGGAAAAATCGGATCTTCTCGTTATCAGGGTCTGCCAGACTGTGGGATGGATCCAGGGCGCCCTGGGCCAGCGGCCCTGGGGCGAGTTGGGGAAAACTGGATGTCCTGAGCAACAGCCCTCCCCCTCAAGACCCCCGGACCTGGCGTTCGTTTCCCCCAACACGTCACAGGAAAGAACAGGTTCGACTATGGTTCCCGGGGTGAGTCCCACGGCACCAGGGGAGAGAACAGTGCCACACACTAGACCAGGGGAGAGAACATTCTTAAGTCATCGCCGCTCACAATCTCCCATCTTCACTGTTCTTCTTTATGCCTCTCTCCCTCTCTCTCCCTCCCTTCCTCCCTCCCTCTCTCTCTCTCTCTCTCCCTCATTTATCATATCCCTCATTTCCTCATTTTCCTTTATCTTTCTCCCAATGTCTTCCCTTTCTCCCCACTTCTCCCCACCCCTCGCCCCACGACTAATCACAATAACCCTGGGTTGTGCTCCCTATTAAGCACATAATCACTTGCTGCTCAATAGGTCTAATTAACCGCTGGTCTGAACGGAATGATCAACTAAACAAAATTAATCACCCAACGGGATCTCACGGCATTAACTCGTTTGGAAAAAAAATTGTGCATGTAATGAAGCTTAAGCTTCTTATCTCTTCTTCGTTTCTGTCGTGGATGGTTTGGGATCCTCAGGATCTGCCTCGTTAACGATCTCCTGAGGTCAGTGAGTGCTAATTGCCTGCTGGGGATGGCGAAGGCTTCGAGGGCCGGGTCGGGCCGGTCGGGGACAGGTGTGAGGCGGACGCATGAAATGAGAAGAGGGTCGTCTTTGTTCCTGTACGGGCAGGTACGCAGGGATCACGTGGCTCGATAGAGAGAGAGGGAAACCCCACACCTGGTCAAGAAGGCTCCACACCTGGCTGGGAAGGCTACACACTTGGACAGGTGTGGGGCGTCCCTGTAGAAGGTTTGACAGGGGAAAAATGGGTATTATTTGCTTATTTTGATGGAATAATCATTAAAGTATCTCTCTCTCTCTCTCACTCACTCTCTCACTCTCACTCTCTCTCTCGCTCTCCCTTGTTCTATTCTAATGAATTTTCAGAATTATCATGATCGCGTCTTCTCAACACCATTGACGCCTGCAGCTCACAAGCGGCTATATACCCCTACACAAAGCTCTTACGTATTCCCCGGGCCAACCGAGCCGCCAGGAACAACAGCGTTACGGCGCACCTTATGACTTCTCGCGTCTAATTCCCTTGCTGGACCTGATCATAAGATGATCGATAAAGGATCATCAGACTTGCTGACGCTAATCTAATACTCTGTAAGGGAACTAATTTACCCGACCTTTGAATAATCTATAAAGGATTAAGATCTTTTGTCTGGAGGGCTCGAAAACCTTAAGCTAATTAAGGACGCGATGCTCTTTTGTCCAGTAGATGAGGAGACGCCGCCTTTTATTTCAAGAGCTCGTCCTGGGGATGTACTTATAAAACAGAATGGCTGAACCTTCTCTTAGCCTATTGTTTCGTCAACAAAAGCGTCTTATAGACTTCATTCATTCAACCCAGGATGATAAGCTCTCTTCAGCTTCTGATAAAGCTAAACCACAACTTTTAAGTTTACGCCGCTGGACCAACTTGCCTGAAATACATACCAGAGGTCACAAAGTTGGTGTGATTGTGAGTTGTGGGCACCAGGGGTCAGGGGTCATCGGATGGGTTGGGGAGGGTGACCTGGTTGGGTGGGGTCATCAGGTGATGTGTGTGTGTGTGTACAGAGCCAGGGTCTTGGCCGGTATGGTGGTTGGAGTGAACCAGGCTTCCCAGGCTCATCTTGTTAAAGTTCTCATAGTTTGTGTGTCGACTCCCCCCCCGCCAGTGTTGGCCTCGCCGTAAGGTCAACAGGAGTGTGCACGGGAGAATGTCTCTTGTTTACCGACACACACACCAGCTGGTGGGAGAGAGTGTAAAGAAGGCAGCGGACCGCCGCACCGCTCCATTGACGGGGAGGAAGGTCTCTGTACACCAGCGCCACTCTGTCTCTCTGTTGTGTTTGCCTATTTGTCCTCCTCCGCCTGTATATATCTGTCTATCTCCCCCGTTTACTCTGTTTCTCTCCCCTGTATATATCTGTCTGTCTGTCTGCCTGTCTCTCCCTGTTTATGTCTGTCTGTCTCTCTCTTCCTGTTTATGTCTGCTTTTTTCTCCTTGTTTATGTCTGTCTGTCTGTCTCCCTAATTCATGTCTGGTCTTTCTATCTCACTTCATCTCCCTCTCTCATTCTGTTTCTTTGTTAATGTGTCTCATCGTCTGTCTCTCTGTCTCGCCACCTCCTCGGATTTCTCTCTCTTCGGACAGAAAATGATAATTTGGAGACAAAGAAGACTGAATGCCACGCAGTACTTAGGCATATAGACAAATTAAACCCGAACACATGAACTGCTCCGGATGACATCTCTCCAGAAACACTGACAGAAGCCAGCCGGCGATCACCGTTTCCTGTCGCCCAGATGTTCAACAGACAGCAGGATGGGAGACAGACAGCCACACGACAGCAGCCCAGCTGACTCAACACCAGTACTCTAAAACGTCGACGGGAAATGTGTTTCCAACTACCGTCCCGCTAGTCACACTTCGGCTCTAGATAAAGTAATTCTAATAATACTTAGAGATTAAATCTTTAAGTTCTTAGAAAAACATAGTTTAATAACCAACCATCAATAGAGTTTCCAGAATAAACGATCATGGTCAACGAATGCAACTGAATCCCACGATACCCTCTGCTGTTATACACTCTGACTGTCGTAAAGCATTTTAATAAAGTATCACACGAGAGATGGCGACATGCAATTAAAGCTCCCGACACAAGAGACGGACCCTACGCCCGTAGAGCAGATTGGTACTCTGAGCGGCAGGAGAGAACGGTTTGAATGTGGAAACATTTGATCGGCTTCGCGCGTCTAGCAGATTTCCACAAGGCTCGGTCCCGGGACCCGGCCGGTTCATGATCGACGGCCCTGAGACAAGACTCGCCGGTAGAATCTAAAGTCTGCCACGACGTAACGCTGGGAAGCGCAGCCAACTCAACGGAAGACTGACGAGTCAGAGCAAGTCAGGTAAACTGGTAGAAAGGGTAGAGACATGGCAGATGGATGCCAACATAGCATAATGGGAAGTTGTGCGCCTTTGCTGCCAGATATAGAAATCGTGAATATAGATATTTGATAAACTTCTATGAGAAGTTATAGAAGGAAAAAGACCTTCGAGTGAGTATCAGTAACGACTTCAAATATGGCAGACAACTTCTCTCTATGTAAAAGGAAGCCATTTAGATGTTGTGGTTGACAGCTTGAATTTGTAAACTAGAATACAAAGGATACGATACTCACCCGTTACTGTGACCAGGTCAGACCTTATCTGGCGAATGTTGTTGAGTCCTGATCACGAAATCGGGTCAGATATCAAGAGAAACTTGAGCGAATTCAAAGAAGAGCAGCCAAACTAACGACTTCAGGAGGAAGACCACAAACACTTACGATTACGCTCTCTCAAGAAAAGCAGACTCCGAGACGACCTGATGCAGGGTTTCAAACACTAAATAACATTTGAGAATTTCTTTGCCTCAGACAGTGACTCAGTGACCAGTGAGAAGAGGAAAGAGACGTAATAGTAATGTGGGCAAAAGAGTTTTACATGCAGAGCGCTGGAGAACTGGAGTAATATGCCTCCCGAGGTAGTAAATTCAAAGGCTATAGTTGCCTTTAAATGAAGGCTAAACAGATACTTTGGTGACGTCACTCATCAGCAAGGGAACCATATTCCCGTTAATCATTCTGTTTCATTTCAGGCTCCAGGCACAGAGCAGACGACATCAAACTGATACACAGCATTTCCAATCAACACTTTCCAAGAAAATTTCCACGGCGGTATCATCTTACCAGTGTACTACATGGTATTTCTTTCCATATTTTTTACTGCCGGCAGTTGAGCCGGAGGGATAGGTGGGAGGAGTGGTGCCTTTTGCTTTGCTGTCCTGTTTCTATCACTAGATTTACACTGTTATCTATCTATTTGTTTATTCAATTATTTATTTTACAGATAGCCTCGTCATGGAGCATCAGGTCTCCTGATATCTGCCCTCCCCCTCTGAGCCTACTCCCCAGGCAAGGCGCCCCCTCCCCGGGAAGCGACGACCCCCCCCCCCCCCAGCCTCCCCTCCAGACTAGACAGGAAGAAAACGGAGAGGCAATTTCCCGCTGGTATCTCTTGGTCTCGTATCACCTGCTGCAGGAGAGACTCGTTCCTTCCCCCGGGGAGAGACTGTACCTGCTCCCCCCCCCTCCCTTTCCAGGTACAAACGACACACTCTCTCTTTTTTCTCCCCTTATTCCTGTCTTTCTCTCTTTCTTTATTTCTTTCTCTCTCTCAGGTAGGCAGCAGGTGGTAGGCAGCCACCGACCAGAGAGGTGTATTCCTTGTACTACCCGCCTGGGGATTGGGAGGGTTAGTGACGGCTGGGCAGTGAGCCAACACTTCAGTGGCTGTCAAGTGTCACTCCCTCGGCCAAGGTTGCTGTCTTATCTCCCCGCCTTACGTACACTTGGGCTGCTGGGTATAAACATACAGCCTCCCTGTGTCACTCACAACACGTGACAACACGTAACTCACACGACTCGTTCCTCGTAACTCTAAATTTTAGTGCGGTGAACGCTACGCGCTAGTTCTAACCCAGCCCATCTTTCTGTCTGTCTCTTCCCACCCTACAAGCCCCCCTGCCAACCACCCCCTGCCAGGCCTCCCCTGTCATGAAGTCAGTCAGCCCAAGTAGTAATATTGCAAGCGCCCTTTCCTGATTTCTGACGTTTAATTTTCATCACCGGTAATTAATTAGCGAGTGGTTGTTAATTAGCTAGTGGTTGTTAACTATCGAGTGGTGTTAATTAGCGAGTGGTTGTTGATTAGCAAGTAGTTGTTAATAAGCGAATGGTTGTTAAGTAGAGCAGCGAGTGCCTCCTGGGTGCATGTTGTGTCCATGACGTTCTCCTGTCTAATTCACGCACTTATTTTTTCTTGCATAATCATGGTTGTGGTCAAGTGTTACTCAGTGAAGTCATGAGGCGGTTGTTGGCTGCCTTGTGCCAGGCTCACTCTTGTGTGGATGTGGCAGTTTCGTGTTGTACGGTGGTGATGTGTGGTTTTAGGGTGTTGTGATGAGTTAGAAGGTGTTATGATGTATCGTAGGGTGTTATAATGTGTTGAAGGGAGTTGTATTACGTGATACGGTGTTTTCGTATGTTTTGGGAGAGGGGTAGGGTTCGTGGGTGTTGTGGGGATGTTGTGTTTTGATATTCTGAGGCGAGTTATGTTCTGATGTGATTCATCGGGGCGTGATGTCTTTTGGTGTGTTGTGTTATGGTGTTGCGTGATGTGTTATGGCAGGTTATGTTGTGTTACGTGTGTTGCGGGAAATTTGCATAGGTTTTCCTCAGTGTATTGTGAGAGATACGGGAGAACTGGCGAGAACTCGGTGCAGTGGGGCGTGTGTTGCCACAGTGGACGGTGGGACCTCACGACTCTTGTCCCTGAACTCCCTCCCTCCCTCCCTGTCACTCCCTGTCACTCCCTGGGTCCAGGTAGCTGTCTCATCTCCTCGCCTGACCCACACGTGGGCTGCTGGCTGTCAGCCAACCGAGTCTCCCCACTTCACACACACAACACGTGACAACACGTAACTCACACGTCCCGTTCCTCGTATCTCTAGATTTTCCTGTGGTGGGCGCCACGCGTTAGGCTCATGTTTCGGGAAACCTTCGTCAGAAGTACATGTAAATAAGTACCCGTAAGTACTGGTAAGTAAGTACCCTCGCTGTCCTTGTTTCCCCTTCACAATTTCCCTCTCTTCTCTCCTGTGCATTCCCAGCAAGGTCACGAGAGGGTGACCTTCGACCCAACTAGAGACCATCACCAGGTCACCGGAGTTGCAGAAGGAGATCAGACGCTGGGCATACTCCCCCCCCCCCAGGCTGGCTTCTCTCCCCCCCCCCCACTGTATCAACTGCAAGTCTTTCTACACCAATCTACAGATTAATTGATCTGCTTATCTTTCACTCCTTCTCTCCTTTTCTGATTGTTGCCAGGAAGGTTTCGCTCTCAGGCAAGCACTGTAGACAAGTATGTCCACACACACACACAAACACACACTCACGCACACCAAGAGGCCCCTAGAGACTTGTCTCACTGTTGAATCCCAAGGCAGCGACTGCTACGGATGAATATTTCCATATCAAATTTTACCAAATAAAAATACATTCTTTGCCATGTGTGTGTGTGTGTGAGCGGCTGTCCAGTGTACATCAATTATTCCCAATGCACGACAACCGCTCCGTTGGTTCGACACCTCTCATCACTCGTACGATAATCATCGTTGCATCTTTTTGTTTTTTTAGCAGTGTGCCAGATGTGGGATAACATTCTTTTATACGCCAACAGTTCGATACCAAACCCCTGTTATACACCTGCACTGAACCCCTACTGTATACACCTGCATGTGGCCCTTGCTCTATACACCTGTACCGGAATAGTTAATTATAGCCTATAAAAGTCACTCACTTCCCCTGTCTGACCTTTTCCTGCCATCCGTCAGCGTCAGCAGACTGGCGACAAATGACTCTTCATACGAAACCAGTAGACACTTACAAGACAAGTGCTGACACTTAGACACTTATAAACAAGTGGTACGACGCGTGGATGTTATGACACGTCCCTTGAAGAGGACCTTTGACCAACAGAATGGCCACTGGGATGAACCTGAGTATGATGACCTGACCTTCTTCCCCCAACCTTTAAGACTAAGGTCGAAGGTCAGGTCATGAACCCCACGGCTCGTAGCGTGTCAGCCAGGGGCCGTTGAACTAACCGTATAGTTAACGAGCCTGGCGACGACAGTTGTTTAGAGTTGCACAATAATCATTCCTTTCAACGACACTCTGTACCAACTGTATAATAACCGTCTGTTCTAATAACAATAATTACCAGTTGTACGATAATTGGCCATTCCAACAACAATTATTCCCGATGTACGACAATTAACCCTGCTCGCAGCAGCCTCCAGCTGTACGATGACGCTCCCTTTTAATAACACTTATCACGGTGCGATAACTTTCCGTTTATGCGATGTTATACCAACATAAGAACAATGATCACTTTTTGGAAACAGTTATCACCAGATGTACGATGACTGTCCGTTTACACAACGTTTCTCTCCATTCCATTCAGTAACTACAGATTTTGACGCCAGGTATCAATGGTTGTACGGCAACATTCCGTTTTCGCGACAAAATTCACTAGCTGTACGATAATCGCCTTATTCTATGGCTATCACTGTCACAGGTACGATAACTAACCTCTTTATTGAGAATCTATTACCAGCTGTACAAGAATTATAGTATCTCACGAGACTTCACTATGTCTATCATACCTCACGAGATGGTTCACTATATCCATCATACCTCAACACAGTTCACTACATCTATCATACTTCACGACAGAACTCACAATCAATCTGTTCTCCAGACACTCACCACCAGATGTATGATAACCGTGGCAACTGTACGGGAACCAGCAGCTGGGGGCCTCAATCGAGCCATCATAGTGCTACGCTGAGCAGATTTCCTTTGTAAATTCAAATGTCAAAGGTCAACATTGTTGACGATATTGATATGGCAAATGGCCAATTGGCAATTAAGATGAGGAACAGTTGAGGATATTGGTGCCAGTGGGTCAGTAGGCTGGCATTCTGGACTCCTGCTATATTTCTTTTTATGTCTTCTTTTACTCCCAGCGCTGAAGATTAACTTTGTACTTTGTTAATACCACGTACATATGATGTGAAAGTACGCACACACACACACACACACACACACACGGACAGCAAATGTGATTAGCAGATAAGGTCAATATACCCTGGGGAGAGGAGTGTCATTATATGTGCATAACGTGACAGATGTTGACCCAAGGTAACATCATCACCTGTCAACAACTGATGTCATTCCCTTGCACATGTTCCTTTGCCTCCTCCCTCCCCAGCCAGCCAGCCACCCACCCCTGAAGACTTTACAGTAGACACAGATCGGCCCGCTTCGTCTTAAGGTGTCCTCCTCTCTCTCTTCCTCTAAGGTCCTCATCTTTCCGAACAGGAGATAGAGTCAGAAAAGTTATCTTTAATCCTAAACTGTACCACTATATCTATTTCTATCTACATCATTACCTTTAATAGCCTTTGGGTTATCATATAAGGAAATGTGTTTAGTATTCAAGTGATAATCTATTAATTGTCTATTTTCATTTTACTCTTCAGCAAGAATAAGGGATTTCAAACTCTAGGAATAAGTTCATGAATAAGGAATTAGATTGATATAATAATTACCATATCTATACAATAATGAATAATGTAAAATGAGAAAGAAAGGTTGAAAATCATACATGAGCTGCCATAAATGATTAGGTGAAGCAAAAGACCACTGTCTTGAGAGATGAGACCTTCCGTAAGCAGCGGGTTGTATTCCCGAGTCGGGATCTCAAACAGAATTACAGTTGGATCTGAAAAATGTTTTGCTGGGCCGGCGTCTGTCATACTTGGCTGCCATGAAGCCAGTGGCTCTTGGACTCGAACCTGGGCCAGCCAGGTCACGGTTCGAGCTAATGATCCGTGGGATGCGAACCCTGTTACGTGGGGATTCCATGACCCAACAGTCACAGATGTGCCACGGCAAGACGGGTTCAGTGCCCCTGACCCTTCGACCTCCTCCGAACGCGGGAGGAAATGACACATCTATCGTGTGTGTGAGAAGGACAGTCACTATATGTATTTCATACACATATCCATACGTCGACCGACTTACGAACCACCGAGTAGATAGCCTGATAGACAGAAGGGGAGAAATCTATAGGTATACGTATGTGTGTATGTTGGGGAGGAAGGGCTTTGGTTAAATGGTTGAGTGACTGAGTCACTGACTCGCTGATAGAGAAACTGATAGGGGCGGGGGGGAGTGAGTAGATGCATGACACACATACATGCAGAAAGACAGAGCAGCAGATAGATAGATATATAGATAGATAGATAGATAAATAGATATATAGATAGATAGATAGATAGATAGATAGACAGGTAGATAGATAGATAGATAGAGAGACAGATAGGTAGACAGATAGATAAACATACAGACAGATAGATAGATAGATGGACAAATAGTCAAGTGTGCCTCTGAGCGAGCTCCGATTCTTGCTTGTCCATTTCGCCTCTTCGTAAAAACCCAAACTTTTCCTTCCCCAGGGAACAGACTTCGCTGAAGCCCATCCCTTAGGAAGGAGACCGCTTCAGCCCCTTCAACTGTCGCCCCATTGCTCTCACTTCCCCTGTCTCACAAGTCTTTGAGACTCCCTTTACCTCTCACTCTTCCAAACTTCCCATACCTCTTACTCTCCCAAACTTCCCTTACCTCTCACTTAAAATCCTACAGACCCATTCCATTACTTCTGGTCACCACTACGGCTTTTGCAGTGGAAGGTCTAATAGTGACCTTCTCTCCTGTGTGACTCACTCGTTTACTTTTATAAATATTCAGGATACAACAACCGCAATTTGAAATTATATAAACGTGTTAAGTCCACCATTGACTGTTACCCTCTCCTTATTCTACATGTTTCATTTCGACATTGCTCTCAAGAGCTCCTTGTTTGTGCCCTTATCACCAAGGCTTGGACTCGGGACGTTTCTGGCTGCTGCTTCCCATTGTTTCTGTGAGGAAACCAACCACACGAAGAAGGACCGTTATTATAAAAAGGAATTCAGACAACAATAGACAACTTGGTCCCTTCCAGGCTGTTTGTGATATAGGAAGGGATATGATACTCGTAGATCAGTGTAGTAAGATTAGAAAGGCAAAATCAAAACAGAGGAAATATTGCAAGCTTTTTATGGTGGTGAAAATTATGTGAATCGTGGATTTGAAGCGAATCATCTATCAAGTCTATTGTTAAACGTATCTATGGTACTTCTTTCAACCAAACTAACAATTAAATCGTTCCATGTATTAACAATCCTGTTGAGGAAAAAGTACTTCGCATCACTCGAGGTAGGACAACTGTACTACGAGCAGAAATCAGATGGACCCATCATTAAGTAGCTCGTTAGAGCGAGATTATCGAGTGCTTTTACAATTTATGATGCCTGTTACATCGCCTCTTTACCTTCTCCTTTCTAAGCCACGAGTAAGTAGATTCAAGTCGTTTATTAGGATCTGACAGGATTGGCTTCTCAGTTCGTGAATAATCCCGGTGGTTCGCCTCTCTACTCTTTCCATTCCATCTATCATTTTTCTTTTTCAACAGGGTGACCAAAACAGAGCACAACGTTCAAAGTGGGGACGCACCAGCGAGATTTGTGAAGAGTGAGGATAATTTCCCTGGACCTGAATTCGAGAGCCCAACCTACCTATAAACCCAAGAATTTGTCAGCTCCTGTAACTGTTTCTGTTCGCCTCTTCCTGGGCTTTGGGTCACCTCCTCCACCGCCCAAGGAGCAGCGGAGCTGTGGGCTCCTCCACAGTCTCTCAATTTCCCATCTTCCCCTTGCCTCCCTACCATCACGAGTCAGGTCTAAGGAGACAAGAGGAACTGATAAATGGATGGATAGACGGATAAATAAAAGGGTGGAAAGGGGAAGAGAAATAAAGAGAAAGATAGACATAAGAGTGAATATCTGGGTAAGGAGGTAAATAAATAAATGGTCAGATAGACAAACAGAGGCTGATATGTTGCATGATTGATGAACTGGTGGACATACAGCCAGAGGAAGGAATAAACAAAGATATAAGTAACAACACAGGATATCAGAATGGATGAAAATATAGACAGAGAGATGAGAGAAGAGACAGAGAGAGATGCATAGTAAAGGCTATATGGAAGAATGGACGGACCGACAGAGAAATGAAGGAGGAAAAAGAGATAGATGGAGTCAGACGCCTCCATCGACCTTTCCATCAATACCCATCAACTCAGGATTCTTTCCACGGGTGACCATCAGTGCTAGCGGGGAAGCCTCAACCTCACCTGACCTGATGGAGATTGATGGGTCCATCACCTGGACCAACCAGTCGGGCCCTGGGCCAACCAACTGGGTTTTGGACCAGCCAAATCATTCGTATCTTCGAGCTGTTGTTTCTAGAGAAACCAGAAGTAAACAAGGTTGCTTTTATCTGACCCGGCTGGAACGGCAGACTGAGATATTTCAGGAAGGTTGAGATAAGCAATTGCGATTCTCCTGACGACTCAATATCCACGATCCCCTTGCAACACGGACCCCCCTGCCATCCTGCAACCTGGCCCTCCTCCCCTCTGCAACCCGGACACCCCAGACCCCCCTGCGAGAGCTGCCTCCTTAACGTGACTGCTCTTGTCCTCCTGGGAGAGGTGTACGAGCTGGCCTCTTGGGAGGGGTGTACGAGCCGGCCTCTTGGGAGGGGTGTACGGGCCTCCTGGGAGAGGAACGAGAGGTCTGGAGGTGAGGTCTGTTCCTCGTGATGGAGTAAGATTGGTAAAGTTGGTCGCAGTGAGGGGCTCCCAGGCCTGACACCTGAGCTCCTCACACTCCTTTCTCTCACAACGACCCCCTGTCTCTCACAACGATCCATCCGTCTCTTGCGCCCAGTATATAACGAGTTAGCCTCAAAAGAGAGATTGTTTTTCAGTGTCTGTTGAGATAACACCCGTCCATGAGACGACCCCGTCTGCCTGGAGTGATCATTTTTGGTCTCAGGACCATCCATCTCAAAGACGTCTCTCTGAAGACCATCTTTCTCTCGTACCAGGATCATCTCTCCCGTCTCCCTGTCTCTCCCTCTCTCTCGACGTCGGTTATGCTCTCCCGTCTCTGTCAGATTACTGTCTCCGGTAAACCCCAGGTCGGCTGGTTGCTGGGGAAAGTGTTGGCGGCTGCTCTGGGGGAGGCTATGGGTGAGGTCGGGGGAGGCAAGGGCTGGGGACGGGGTGTGGTTAGGGTGGGGACTGGATAGTGTGAAGGGTGATACTAGGGGAGATGGGGTGAGGACTGGTAGGGTGTTGGGTGATGCTAGGGGAGATGGGGTGAGTGCTGGAAGCATTAAGAGAAAGTTTATACACGTTTCCAGGCGGCCAAATGTCGTCATCAAACAGCAACAGCCGAGCATAATGTGAGGCCATCAATCACGGCTCCTCAGGTGGTCTGATCCCATCCTGGAGAAGCGAGAGCCGAGCATCGTATCGTGTTGTCAGCAAAGGTGTCGCTGAGCTGCCTGGGTCTCGCTATTGTCTGCCACTTACATTGCCGCCGCTTCTGTGAAGTGATAGTGTGAAGTTATCCATTTATAGTGTACGGGGAGGGAGTTCTACACTCGTGGGGCTCCATTCTCTTCCATAACACAAACCTTTAAACGTGTTTATGCTGTCTATACTTCCCAGGTCGTCTGTCATTTTTTTTTCCATTCACCCTCCTTAATGTCATGTTATGTCCTCTGGTTGTTCTATCTCTAAATCTTTCGAAGAACTGTTCACTTTCTACGTCATCAGCTTGGTTCAAAAACATGAAGACTGTGATCGGGTCACTATTTCCTCTTCTCTCTTTTAAGGTGGACAAGATTTAGGCCTATAGCCTTTCCCTGGATCTTAGCTTTCTTCATTTTGGTCCCATCTTTCTTGCCCTTATCTAGACCTTCTCTACAAGCTCTGTGCTTCTTTAGCTGCCGTGACCAAACTTGATGAACATATTCTACATTTGTTCTTATGGAGAAAATGAATAGCGTAAGGAATCATCTTTTCTTTATCAATGAACATGAACGCTCTGTGTGTATGTGTGTGTGAATGTGTGTGTTTTATTCACACACACACTTTCTCTCCCTCCTTTCCTCTCTCCCCCCTCTCTCTCTCTCTCTCTCTCTCTCTCTCTCTCTCTCTCTCTCCAACATAGATGGGTCGTGTCCTTAGCCGGGCCAAGATCGCCTCTGTCCTGACAAACGCCTTCTATCTGTACTTTATCCTGAAGAATATCGCCCAACACGAAGATACATTGTTCTCCGGACGCAAGGCAGTGCTGTGTGTGTGTGTGTGTGTTTGCCTGGAAGGGCTTAGTATACAGCTCAGCTGTGTGTATGTCTCGTGAGGAGACTGGTGGTTCCTTGTTCCGGGTTTGGCCGTATTTGTTGGAGTGTAGCCGGAGGGTTAGTGTGTATGCATGTATGTGTGTATGTGTGTATGTATGCACGTTGTCTATGTGTACATGTGTATGTGTTTGTAGTGATAAGCAATACACTTTTATAAGTCTTTCCAACATACTTGACAGTGTATGACTCCAAAGCTAGAAAAAGCTAGATAGCTTCTGTATGATCAAGATATTTTCTTAGATAACGAACAAAAACTGAAACGTCAGTGTCAGAGCAGATGTAGGAGTGAAGGCCTCCCAAAGACAAGACCAACCAAAAGCCAACAATCCCAATTATCTTCATTCTTCACCAGGTTTCAAATTACATTGATTATTTACCTTCCTCCGGTATCAGATTACATTGATTGATTATCATTTGACTTGTTGACTCTTCAAGTGAACCCATTATTAATGGGGAAGGCGGGAGGGGGGGGGGGCAGAAGAATGGGGACAAGATGGGCTCGTTAATGACAGCGCTGGTTAGGAGGAGGAGAGATGGGTGGGTTTGAGTGGTCGAGGTCGGTAACGGGGAGTTATGAACAACGGTAGTAGTAACGGTAGCTGGGGCAGGAACGGGAGCAGCAGTGGTACTAGTAACGGTACCAGAGGCAACAGCAAGGGTACTAACGGCAGTGAGGGCAGCAACAGTAGCAGCAACTGTCGTAATAACGGTAATAAAGCGGTAATAAAGTCAGCAACAGTAACGAGGACACTCACCTTTTGAGCATGAGCTCTCTGTCTCTCCACCGTCTCTCGGTGTAGGGTCTCGCCTTGTGTCATGGCGTCTCCCAGGATGTATTACCAGCCTGGAGTGTTAACTCTCTTTCTCTTTTCCTCACAATAGAGAGAAAATGTTTCACCGTAAAACCCCATCGCCACTAACCCCTTCATCTCCCCCATTCCCCACTCCAATTTCCCCCCAATTACCCCACCACACAGGCCAATTCACCCCCACGTGGACACCGCAGGAAACTGAATATCCCAGCACAGCAGACCAACTCGGCAGCCATGATCGTGTTACCCGCCGACGCCTCAGTTGCCACAATGCCTATTTTTCTCGACAGCCAGAGACACCTAGCGGATGAAAACCGCAGTGCTGCTGTTGCCGAAGAATGAGGAGGATGAGTAGTAAAGTTGTTCTGTGATTTTTTTTTTAACCGAGTTCTTTTCAGACGTCTGTCGTGTTTCGGAGAGAGAGAGAGAGAGAGAGAGAGAGAGAGAGAGAGAGAGAGAGAGAGAGAGAGAGAGAGAGAGAGAGA
>JAYMFT010200221.1:1051-11686 GCA_038088735.1 Panulirus argus
CACAACAGGGATTGGTGGTGGTGGTGGTGGTGGGGAGAGAGTGGGGAGTAATCATGAATTGTGGGAGAGAGAAGGGGTGGGGAGGAAGATTTATGGGGCCACGGCTGTAGTTACCCGTGTGGGGAGGATAGTGCGGGGTGATTGGGGTGAGACCTCGGTCTCTGGTCGAGAGAGAGAGAGAGAGAGAGAGAGAGAGAGAGAGAGAGAGAGAGAGAGAGAGAATCTGCTTAGATGTCCAAGTGTGTCAGCAGCAAAATGATGGAAGATGGCTTGGCTGACAGCTGCTCCCTCGCTAATTAATTTAGGCTTCCAATTCCGCAATCTAAAATCCATTTCGATCCTCCTCCCTGCGACTGTACTTGTTATCTGGCCTCGTCCTGGGAGATAAGAAGCCTTTACTGTTGGCTGATAACGTAAGTCGGGTGCAAACAACGCCCTGAGTTGGGATTAGCCTCCAGTCGACCAGTCCTAGTGACTGACTGTGACCTGGTCAGTCGCTTTCCCAGACGAGGACCTCGGGATGACAGCTCGGTGTTCCTCAACTGGCGTGTCTTGCCGTTTTGGGGGTGTTGTTCCTTACCCAGGAGCCTTGCTTCTCTGGGGACGGTGTTCCTTACCCCAGGTGCCCTGCCCTACTGGGGATGGTTCCCCTTACCCCCAGGTGCCCTGCCCTACTGGGGATAGTTCTCTTCACCCCAGCTGCCTAGCCTTACTGGGGATTACTCAAGTCCCATCACTGCCTGTTGCCCTACCAAGCGTTCTACTTTAATCGTTCGCTCGGTTGTTAATTACCAGTAAAGATTAAATGGCACTAGGGCGCGGAAGGCTTGGTGGAGGGACGGGAGGGGCTGGAGCCTTGTGTGGGTTTGGGCCTCAGCCTCACCCGGCACCAGCTCCACTGGGACTCTCACATACCTACCACCATTATCCAGAAATGACCTGGATTATGGTAATCAAACTGAATTAATTACGTGTCTTGTGCGAAGCTGGGACTAATCATTCAGCAAATTACCACATTAAAGGAGACATTAGAACGAACACATAATCATGACCGCCAGAAGAACGAGTATTGTAAGTTTGTACGGAAGTGAAATGGAATTCAGGTAAAAAAAAAGATTAATACGAATTTGTCAGGAAATAGTATTGTCTGTGCCCAACGCGTTATTCAGTCACTGACAGATATGCATGGCTTTCGTTTCTCACCCCATATAAAAAAACTGACGTCCTCGCTTTTCTTTCTTTTTTTTATCGCTCAGACGAACCAGATTGCTCCAACAACCACAATTCTTATATTCCCGGGAAACTGTTTGATCACTGTGTATTTATAACAGCGCGTGAGGATGTTGTCGGTGGCCGGGGGAACACGGCAGGGAAAGTGAGGGTGAAGGAAGGCCCATTGAGGCGCGACTCGAGGCCAGGCGGAGTTTATGTGTTTTACCGCGTCAGGAGCTCAGCGGCGAAGGCGGGGAACGAGAAGTTGGCGTAGAATGTGGCGGGGGAGTCTGCTAGGGTGGCTACCGAAGACCCTCGCCGCCCTAGAGAGGGCCAGGGGGCCATTCTGGTGGTCACATCTCCGCCCGACAACGTTGCCGGAGAGGATGGTCACGTCGGTGGTCACCTCTCCGTCTCATACAAGTGTTGCCAGAGAGGAGGGCGACACACTGGTCATCTCTCCGTCCCAAACACTGTCACCGCCACAGCTGTTGGGGGACAGGGCGCTTGGGTTGGCGCCGGAGGATCCACCTCACGGACGCATTCCCATGACTGAGAGGCAAAACTTTGAGACTGACTTCTGTAAACAAAAAAATGTAAGACAGAGAGAAGTTTTGCTAAGTTTGAAGACTGTAAAGGGAATATTTTCTTTCTGGAGGTTACAGCAAGATCTTTTCTATTTGGATATTACAGCTGAATCTTTTCTGCTTGAATTTACAGCAGGATCATCTCTGTTTGGAGGTTACAGCAGGATCTTTATTTGGTGGTTACAGCAGGATCTTTTCTGTTTGAAGTTACAGCAGGATCTTTTCTGTTTGGAGGTTACAGCAGGATCTTCATTTGGTGGTTACAGCAAGATGTTTTTCTGTTTGAAGTTACAGCAGGATCTTCTCTGTTTGGAGGTTACGGCAGGATATATTCTGTTCTGAAGTTACAGCAGAATCTTTTCTGTTTGCAGGTTACAGAAGGATCTTTCTTATTTTGAAATTACAGCAAGATCTTTCCTATTTTGAAATTACAGCAGGATCTTTATTTGGAGGTTACAGCAGGATCTTTTCTATTTGGAGGTTACAGCAAGAACTTTTCTGTTTGGAGGCTGCTTCACGATCTGAGTTTGCCTGCAGGTTGCAGCAGTGTCGGTGTTTATTTCGATATGGTCGCAAGATATGCATCTATGTGGATGTTGCAGTGTTGATCAAAACAACTGTGGGCATCGTGTTTAGCAATATCATACTGTTGAATAAGACGTTCCGTCCCCTTGAGCGCGACGGCACGACGTATAGATATGATGGCCTGACCTTTGTCCTTAAACGTGAGGGATGGGTCAAAGGTCACGTCGTTATAACTAAGGATCCATACCTCTGCACTGAAAGGTCATACCGTCGTGGTCAAAAGATCTTCCCGTCATGATTCTCTCACTGGCGGACTGACTACGTATCAGTTGATAGGGATGCAAAAAAAAGAGAGCCTTTTAGATGTGAATGTGCTGAGAGGGGGCAGTTGGTGGGATGTAGAGGCTTTTGCAGAGGCTTTCGGGAGAGAGAGAGTGATATGGTCGTCTTCCTGGTCTGTTTCGTACAGTTTCATTAAACTGGACGGCCTCCACCACCTCCACACACTCTCACCCGTTGAGTGACGTTGCATACCGCAGCAGAAACGACTTTCTTATTTGTAGGGTATAGTTTTACGTAGAGACATCTCACTCCAGTCCAGTTTGCAGAAACTTATCCGTTCAGTAATCACTCACCGCATGAAAATTTACAGCGCTACGATCATCCTGTAAATGTCTGATCTCATTCTAATGACCTCATGACCTTCACCTTTTGACATTTCATGCTCAGAAACAAAGGAGACCAAAGGTATGTTCTTCATATCAGCCTCTGAGACGGAAGACATACCAACCCAGTGTTAACGTTGAACAGGTTGACAGATTATTATTATTTCCCGTGTTACCTCTGATCTGGATGACAGATTAGTCTCTGTGTTAACTCTAAGCAGGTTGACTAGTTAGTCCCTATATTAACTCTAAGCAGGTTGACTAGTTAGTCCCTGTGTTAACTTTAAGCAGGTTGACTAGTTAGTTCCTGTGTTAACTCTAAGCAGGTTGACTAGTTAGTCCCTGTGTTAACTCTAAGCAGGTTGACTAGGTAGTCCCTGTGTTAACTCTTAGCAGGTTGACTAGTTAGTCCCTGTGCTAACTCTGAGTTGGCTGACGGTTCGCTGTGTTGACTCTGAGCCGGTTTACAGATTAGTCCTTGTGTTGACTCTGAGCTGGGTGGCAAATTAGTCCCTGTGCTGAGTCTAAGCTGCGTTAGCTATGAGTCAAGTGAAATCATATTTGATGATTCATGGAACATACTCATAAATACGGGTGCTGGATTTAGAGATGGCACTTCTTCGAATTACGTTTAAGAACTTATAAATGTTTCTTTGGCAAGAGACACTCACATATGTAAAGAAAATATCCACGTGTCATTTTCAATGGGATGATGATAATAAGAAAGCCCCCCCTCAAGTAAAACGTAAAGTAGAAATATCTTTGAGATTACGATCATGCATGAATCAAGTCGAGATAGAATGGAAACGCTCATGCACCAAGAGACGTGTCCATAAAACTCTGATATAATTTTCAGTATCCATGTGAAAGCTTTTTGTAAAAATCATACAAAGCTATTTCATAGAGTTGATGAGGTTGTCCGAAAAAATGGAGTGGATTACGAGAGATGGGTGATGCACTCGACCGTGAGAAGAATGTTGAAGAGGGTGAGTGTTTTGTGGGCAGCTGAATGAGCATGTCAGCAGTTTTGATGCGAGACATCGGGTTTAAGCGATGGGTGATGTGAATGCGAAAGTGGGTGATGTGGCAGTTAAGGGCCTAACTGGAGGGTATGGGTTCTTAAGTAAGACAAATAGCAAAACACGGTGAACAGCTTCCGGAGTTGTGCGCTGAAAAAGGAGTAGTACTTGGAAATACCTGGTTCAAAAAAAGTGGAACAAACATGTGTATACGTCAAGTAGGAAAGATGATTAGCGACATGATTGCAAAAGAGACTCTTGGAAGTACACGTCCTTAGAGAGGTAGCTAATGGAACGTCTCATCATAACCTGGTGAAGGCGAGGGCGAAGATTTGCAGAGGCTTTTGGAAAAGAGGAAATGCTATGGGTGAGACGAGGATGGTGAAAGTAATGAGGTTGGAAAAGATGCTTGTGTGAAGTGATACTAGGAGATACTGAATATAGAATGGCAGTAGGTGAGAGTAAACAAGACGTAGGGAATGGTGAGGACTGGGAACTATTTAAGGAAGCAGTGTTGGCATGTGCGAGAAAAGTATGTGGCATGCAGAAGGTGGGATGAGTGCAGGTGAGAAAGTGTAGTGAGTTTTGAAAAGGCGAAGTCAAGTTGCTCATGAAAAAGAAAAGAGAGATGTATGGGAGGTACGTACAGGAAGGCACGGAGAGTGAATGGGAGATGTACAAGAGAAAGCGGCAGGAGGGCAAGAGAAAAACAAGGGAACGAATGGAAACAACCGTAAACGGGGCAAATGGGGAAGCAGTAACAGGTAATTATGAGCTGAAGGAAGATGGAGTATTTTGAAGGAATGTTGAATGTGTTTGATGATAGAGTGGCAGATGTAGGGCGTTTGGGTCGGGAAAGTATGCGGAGTGAGGGAGACATGGAAGATGGTTTGGTGAAGAGAGAAAATGCGATGAAAGCCTTGCGGAAGACGAAATGTGGCAAGGTGGGTGAAGTAGATGGCACTGCAGCTGAATTCTTGAAAAAGGGATTGACTGCGTTATTGATTGGTTGATTGTGACTTTCAGTGTATATATGGATCAAGTTGAGGTGCGTAAGTGTTACAAAAGTGAGTGTTCGAATTATAGAGATATAAGTTTGTTAAGTGTACCTGGAGAGTTGTATGGACGAGTGGTGATTGAGAGGGTGAAGGCATCCCTAGAGGGATTCTCAGTGTATAAATGTAGAGGGGCATTTGATAATGTGGCTAGGTCGGTAACATTATCGCAAACTATACTGAAGCTTAGGTTTTGTAGACAACTGTACTCGAACAGTCTCCCTACATCAGTACATCTTCATCTGTACTTCTCTTCCCATCTGTAACACATGGGCTGCTGTATCTCCCCCAAACACACCATCACTTTCGTCCCCTCTAATTCCCACATTGTACTGAATTGTATCCTCTACACCAGTACCTCCATCCACCATATCATCTTCCACAATAATACACTCTCAAGAGTCTACGATTTTTTCCTCGATGAAAGTTAATTTCTTAAAAATTGATCTGTAATTAGGAAATAGTGTAAATACTAGAGAAGTATTTACACCTGGAGCACATAAATACTTTCTTTATATGTCCATTTCTCTCTCGTTGGTTGATACATGTCCATCTCTCTCATGGCCGGATGAATTGTTTAATTGGTCTTCTTCTCTCTCATTGGCTGATGATTATTTTTGACAATTCTGTCCTCTTCTCTCTCATTTACTGTTGCCTCGACTGATTCATTTTTATCTGTCACTGGCTGATGACAATTCTTATATGCGGCTCTCTCTCACATTGGCTGTTGACCCGCCTGATTTATGTCCTTCTATTTCACTGGCTAATGACTAGTGATACTTCTTTTCCCCCAATGGCTGATGACTTGTCTGATTTCCCCCATCGGCTGGTGATAAGTTATCAACCAATAATTTCTTCTCTCTCATTCGCTGTTAACTTGTATTTTATGTTTTCTTCTCTCCCATCGGCGAATGACTTGTCCGATATGTCTTCTTCTTTCGTACTGGCTGATTACTTTATTTTTTTGATACGATCTTTTCTCTTTCACTGGCCAATGACTTTCTCCGATGCGTCTTCGACTGTCTATTGGCTGATGGCCTGTCTGGTATATCCTGGTTTTTTCCCCAGTAGCTGATGACTGATCAGATATTTCCTCTGCTCTCTCGCCGGGTAATGATTTGCTGCAGCAACACCCGCTGTACTTCACCACAGAGGCTTATCATCCCAGAAGCATCGAACGGTCCTACTGTTAACAGATGCGACTGCCGGGTCTCATTCTAACTAGACCTTTCCTAATAACATTTTTCTATGACTTGTTTGGATTACTCCACTCGATGGGGCCAGCCATATTCATCAAAACTAATTACATTCATTGTACTTAATGATAGCTATTTATCAAGCAGTTGCAGCAGGTGGCTTTTCAGTTTAACTCGTGTGGTTGTATCACCGACAAATAAGAGTATTGCGGCATATTCCTTCACCTGTCTCACAACAGCGTGTGGAGAGGCGATATCAACCAGGTATCTGGGGAAGGCCCTGAGGTTGGAAGGATGGCGTATTTGTGTGAGAGATACGTCCAGAGATGGTCCAGATGAACTAATTACAACTCTCTCCACATCATCCTGGTGTATAGGGTTGGACTGTCATGTATATGATAACATATGATGTCGAGTTTGGTAGCAGCGGTGGCTGAGGTTTCCTGTATGTGGCGCTGGATGTTTAATCTCGTGAGGACGACGGTACGACCCTTGGGTATGACAGCGTGAATAGCCAAGTCGTGCTCTGAGGTCTAACCAACGTGTCTGAGGGTCGTGTCGTCGTGATTAAGGGGTTTGAGGATACGGGGCAGAGAGCCGGGTCATCACGGTGGCCCCCGTACCAATACAAAAGTGTTGTGGACTTCTCACGGCCTCAGTAATTGTCAATTACGGCTGGTGAACACATGCTGCCTGTTGTAGCGGCCTATTGTGTACACACAGCGGCAGCGGAGGGTGTTATGTGCTCGCCCATCCATATGGACAAATCTATTGCCATTGTCACTATGTTTTCTTTCAAAATTGATATTCTCCGACTCTGGTTCTTTGTTTCTGAACTCATCCTCTTGCAATCTGTTGGGCATGAGTACGACCGAACTTATATATTCCATTCTTTTGCCCCCGATCTAAGTTTACAATTTGGATATTATGGAGTCAGAGTGCAAATATCGTTTTGAATACTGTCATAGAATTATGCGGAAGCTATCGCTACAATAGGGTGCATAGAATAAAAGATTTGCCTTTGCTGGCTTCAGCTTATGTAGTCTGGCTTTTTCGACGGAGGAAAGTCCAGAGGCTCACGTCATAAGATTGCCAAGTGGAGATGAACCAAGAGAAGAAGGGAAAAGTATTGTGGTCTTACGCAAGAAGGGGAAATGGACTCTGTTCCAAGAGAAGAGGAACAGATTCTGTTTCAAGACAAGGAAGGGATTTGCTGATGTTTTGAGTTATCAGGTTTATAGACTAGTCCACTGATCCAGAGTGGGGCTGCCAAGCTGAGCACACATGAGTGGTGATCAGGGTACGCATATGGAAAATGAAATTTTTTCCAAGTTGATATGTGTATCTATTTGTATTGCACAAGGAAGGAGTTTTACACTCATGGTGCCCCATCTCTTGGACTTTCGCTACTACCATATAGCTTCTTAAGCTTCTGTATGCTGTCTATATACACAGTCTCATAATTCAGTTTAATCAAACCATTTCTAGCATCTTTACTAACAAGTCTCATTGCTAAATTCTTTTGATGGATTCTGGTTGTCCTTTCCCCCTTTACTTTTTGAACAAATGTTCACTGTCTTCGTCATTAAGTTGCATTAAAAGCATATAGGTGGTGATATAGTCACCCTAAATTCTTCTTTCTTCCACGGTGGACAAGTCTAAGGCCTCTAACCTTTTTGTGTAACTGAACGCTCTTGATTGCGTTTGAATTTTTTTTTTGTGTGTGTGTGTGTGTTTGTTTCTTTAGATGGGTTGGCCAAACCTGGGAACCTTATTCTTAGTTTTAGCCTAATGTAGACAATTGCCGCCTTTTCTGTTTTCCCAACATTAAAACTCTGGCGACAAATTAGGGAAGATATCTATCTACCCCCAGATCTCTCTCAGCGAGCAGACTCCTGCATCCTATTTTCCTTCAATTCATAATGAGGCCTTCGTTCTGTTTCTTATTCTCATTTTCTACATCTGCTTTGGTTGAATTTCATCAACCATGTGTCACATCAACTTTGGAGTTTGTCTAGGTCCCCTTGTATGTTGATGCAATACTCTTCGCATTTGTCACTTCCCTCATGGCCTTGATACAGTATCACCCACACTCATATTCAGGTAGGAGTCCCGTCCCCTCTGGCAAGTCATTTAAGTATATGTCAAGAAAAGCAATGGTCCTAAAACAGAACCTCAGCGGCGCTCGACTAGCAACCTCATCCCATTTCCAGAAGGTTTCTCTGATGTGAGCTCTCGATTTCCTTCCACTGAAGATAATCTACCCATCGAAGAAGGCTACCCCGTTATTGCCGCTTGAAGACGCAGCTTCTTTACCAGTTTTCTTTGCGAGCAGCGTTGAATTGTTTCTGGTGGTCCAAATGCAGAAAATCAACCCAGCCTCTTTTTTTTTGTGTGTGTGTGTGTGTGTTTGTGTTTGTGTGTTAAAACTGAACTCACTCTCTTGTAGATATTTAAGAGGCCATTTACACACGGCCTACTTTCCCAGAAACCATGTTGTAGCTCACTAGGGTAGGTTCTCCTCTGCAGAAAGGCGTTCATTCGCTTTCTGATTATCTTTTCCAGTACCTTACAGACTAAACTTATCATTGAGACCGCTCTGTAGTTCAGTGCCTCTTCCAGATCTCCTTTTTTTTTTATAGATGAGTATGAGCCTAATGTGGGTCAAGAGTCTTTAGTGTTCCGTTCATGTCCTCTGTAGATATTTCAATGTTTTCCAAGACCTCTTCAGTCCATCTCACCGGTGTTGGAGCTGTAGTGCCTTCTACTGTGAAGATAATGTTTGATCTTGTCATTCATAACCTTGTATATCCTTACATCATCCTCAGTGACTCTTCCTCCTGAATCCCTTTAACTGACAGTTCACTCCTAGTAAATGTGCGGAAAATTTTTAGGATAATCCAAAATTTTTTCTAGATATTCCTCTCTGCCTTGTTGACAAAATTCTTCTCAATATGTTCTCTCTTCCTTTATTCTCTTCCTGTTGTACTCATTTCTTGCTATTTGATTCCTTATTAATTCTGGTTTGGCTGGAGTTATGCCTTAATTTTCAACACAGCACATCGCGAAGTCTTTTGACATGCGTTCCTTCCTCCTTCACCCGTTCCTCTTTACCTGGAATATGGTCATCTTCCAATCAAAGAACCATTAGTGATTTACGTCTTCCAGTCTCGTGTTTCGCTAACCTACCTATTTATGGTGCCACCTCCCCCCCCCTTTCCCCCCTACTTTTCTTGTAAATCCATCGGCGTTGACATGTTAACCTCCATGTTTCTGGTTAACTTTCAAAAATTCTTTTTTTTTTCTTCCACCAACAATCAGTGATTTTGAGTACTCTGTGGCGTTTTGGTCTACGCATCTGCAGTGTGTGTGTTCAATTACCTATTTCCACTGTACGGGGAGAGGGTTTTATACTCATGGGGCCTATCTTTTGAACACTGTGTATGTGTGTGTGTGTGTATTTTCAGATCAACAGGATTAGGATTGTTCATGTGTGTTGATAATCACAAAAGATACTTTACCAAGCTCAGTATCTGGCCAGAGGGAATGTATTTACTGTTACATTTTGTATCTGTCAGTTCAGTCTTGTGTTGATGTTGACAGGTGGCGCCCCGCGCAGGTCTCTCATCTCCCACTGAACCCCGGCAACTCTCGCGCTTTGTAACAGAAAATGGAACGCCAGGCAAACAAGATAATCTCTCTAAAGTCCCGTACTTAAGCGCTTAATCACTCTTAGACTTAGCAAGGTAAAAATGATAAATTTTAATGTGAAAAAAAGAAATAAGCCATTCATCATCCAAGGAAATTTGGTTGCCTAGTTTAACGGAATTTCAAATTACGAATATCTTTTGAACTCAGGTCCCAGGGTTGGCGCCATCTCAGGACACGAGTTGAAATTCATATCGTATATATAATACCATGAAGCCAGATTGCTGGATTTCATTGGGTGATGTGCTAGATTGTTATTTGTAGATTTTTTCTTTGAATTTCGTGTGTGGAGGAGAAATTCTTTTTTCACATATCAGTAATATATTCGCTCGCCTCAAGTGAACACATATTACACGCACGGGGCCTCCATGGTGCAGTGGTTAGCGTTACTGACCAGCACGGGCCCACCCGAAGTCAGGCCCACGCGGGTTCGAATTCTGGGCGCGGCAGATAGCCCACACTCAATCCTGGTGTTCCTACCCTCGGGGCTGGTCGATGAATGGGGTTATTGGCTTAGCCTGGGATGACTGTGTGTGCATACACAGTAAGAGGTTGAGACATCGTAAATGTATACAAAGTCAAGAGACGGGGCTATACGAGTGTAAAACTCTCTCTCTCTCTCTCTCTCTCTCTCTCTCTCTCTCTCTCTCTCTCTCTCTCCCCCCCCC
>JAYMFT010200232.1:0-11685 GCA_038088735.1 Panulirus argus
CCCTCTAGCACTCATCATTGCACCACCACTCCCTCCAGCGCTCATCACTGCACCACCACGCCCTCTAGCACTCATCACTGCACCACCACTCCCTCCAGCGCTCATCACTGCACCACCACGCCCTCTAACACTCATCACTGCACTACCACGCCCTCCAGCTCTTATCACTCCTCAACCAAACTAAAATTTCTCCTATCATCATCTCTCTCAGAGTTCCCAGCTGTAAACGAATCTTTAAGCCCGAATATATGTACACCTAGAGCCCCATTCTGCTGACGATACGATCTTTGAGCACGCCGGAACGGCTCTTGAGCACGCCGGTGCGGCTCTTGAGCACGACGGTACCGCTCTAGAGCACGACGGTACGGCTCTTGAGCACGACGGTACCGCTCTAGAGCACGACGGTACGGCTCTTGAGCACAACGGTACCGCTCTTGAGCACGCCGGTACGGCTCTTGAGCACGACGGTACGGCTCAAGGTAAAAGGCCAAGTCACCCGACCTAAGGGTCTTACCATGGTTCTCAAGGGTCGTCTGGTCGTGCCGGGTCGTACCATGGTTCTCAAGGGTCGCATGGTCGTGCCGGGTGGTACCATGGTTCTCAGGGATCGCATGTTCCCCTGGGTCGTACCATGGTTCTCAAGGGCCGCATGGTCGTGCCGGGTCGTACCATGGTTCTCAAGGGTCGTCGTCTGGTCGTGCCGTTCGAGTGTCCGGTGTCATCAGCACTGGTCTAGCGTGGGCGTCTCGCCACGTGCAGTTATCTGGCCAGGCTCCAACACATTTCCCCAGGAGTCCCGTTTTTTTACCCCCACCGCCATGATGGGTGGGAGGCGTCTGCCTCCCCTGCAGGGCCTCCGTCGGCACTACCCCGGGGTCCCCCCCCCAAACGCACTCCGGCCCTCCTCCAGAACATACCGGACCTCCCTCACACACCCCGACCTTCCCTTACACCATCACTGCAGTCTCAGGGCGACGTGATAATCGCCTCTCTCTAACGATAATCCACAAGTATTCTTATAATCTCTTGTCGATAACAATCCGCAGTTTCCTGTGATTGGCATACCGTCAAAATTGTCAGCAGTAATTAATTTTCATTTCTCCAAAGTCGCCTGTACGTCTTTATAATCCATCAGTATTTCTGGCGATGAACGTAGTGTCATTAGCGATTATCCAGCGGTGTCGTTGCCCCGAATAATCTAACGGGGTCGGTCAACAATGCAGTATTGACCCGAGAGAATCTATTGTAGCAACAATAATCCCATAGTGTAGCCAGCAATACCCTTCCCATATAGACGGCAATAATCAGTCAGTATAAGCAACATTACTGATCACTACAGATGACAATAATCCCATTCGCAATGATGATAAAAGATCCACTGGTATGGCCTAAATAATCCGCGAGTAAAATTAGCAGTAATCCATCAGTACGGCTAGAAATACTGTTCCATTAGGATAAATGGCATTCATTCATTACTACAGCCGACAGCTGTCCATTAATTTAACACCCGGCGATCCTGCAGTACAGCCAGCAGTATTCTGTCAATATCGCCAGCAATTATCCTTCAGTAGAGCTGAAGTACTCCAGCAGTGACGCGGGCAATAATCCAACATCGTCACTGGCAATACTTCAGCAGTATGTCGTCCGGTAAATAACTCAGCTTTAGTCGAGAATAATCCGAATTTAAAGCCAGAAATATTCCGGTGATATAACCATCAGTATCCAATATAATCCACGGCAGTACTCCAGCAGTGTGCCCGGCAATACTTCAGCAGTGTAACGGATTAATCTCCAGCAATAAATCCGGGAATGATCCGGCGGCAAGCAGAATCGAGAATAATCCAGCAGTCGCCACAGTGAAGTTCCATTTATATCAGATGATAATCTTGGATTATCCCGTCAATGTTTTTTGTACCCGGCAATACTCCGTGATTATCCCCCCTTCAATAATTGACCCGTATCAACTAGAATTTATTCACCAGTTCCCCCGATGATTATCCAGCAGTGTCAACACCAGTGAACTAATCCAGCTGCATCTCCAGCAGCTGTCGAACAATACTCCAGAATCCTATAGCAATTAATCACCAGAATTCTGGCAATAATCCAGCAGTCTCCCTGGCAATAATTTTCTAGCGGGATTCACACAAAATCCAGGGATTAATCATCGGTATCCTTGACGCTAGTTCGAGCGGTCTCCGGCCAGCAATCCTCCTCCTCGTCACGTATATTTCAAATGCAACAGACGAGGGAAAACTTTTCCTTGAGGATGGACCGGTCTCGAGGAAGAACCGTTATCTCTCAAAAACTTCCCGGCGCGGATTAAATTCGTACGGAAAAATTTTTGCCGCTCCGGAATATAAAATGCGGCTGAAATTTAATTTCAGGTACGTCATAAAAGTTAGGCCGGAAAAAAAAAAAAGGTGCATGCATGGTATCAACTCGGCGGGGGGAAGAGGGTGCTATACCCCAGTCCGGTCGTTAAGACCGGAAATATAGCGGCGGTCCGATGGTAATGCTGCCCTTGCTGAGGGAGCGACGCTGGGAAAAACTATCGTACTCGGTCGAGAGCTCGCTCAAAGGCCCCTCTCCCCTCCCCTCCATCCACCCATCCCGGCAGGGTACGCAAGGTTCCATCGTCCCTAGTACAGCACGGGATTCTCGTGCCTATATACTCGGGAACATGCCAGCCGACGTGAGGTTCCGGGGGAGGGGGAGGGGGGGAGATAGTTTCACTCAGGATGAAATTAGAAAGTTTCGTCAAGAAATTTAAACTTTTAAAATGACTTTGGGAGGTCCTGCAAAGGCATAGAGATTATGTAAGGGAAAATTTAAATAATTCTGTTATACCAGGTCATAAGCAGGACGAGGTACACTCCTCCTCATGCAGCTGTCGGGAAATAGTGTGACCCAGAATAGTATCGTACCATTATAATATAACAGTTCCCTAATTCAAAAGACCATATTTAAAATTAGATTGCTAATAAAGCTTCAGGGTACAGAGTGTTTCGGTATTGTTTACCTCACACACACACACACACACATTTATTTGACCTTCCCGCCTAACGAGGTCATGCGCCTCACATGTCAATATATATATATATATATATATATATATATATATATATATATATATATATATCCTTGGTGCAAACAAGAACTGATAGTCCGGCCTAGTACTTAATTTTGTGATGTATAATGAAACTCTTGAAAGATTTCTTGGTAAATCATTACCAGAAAGATTATAATCATTCATGCCACCTATGGTCCTTCCAAATTATTCTTATAACAAAGATACTTATGCAGAAAATACAGTTTGGGAAAAAATAATACAACCAAGAAATATATATATATATATATATATATATATATATATATATATTCGTATCGGCAGTGCATACTGGAACACGGAACACCGCATAAGTTCTTATCCTCAACATGGGCTCCATGAACTGTATTTTGCTATTACTAAGCCGTTTCTCACTCTTGCATCTCTCACACTACAACTTCTCAGGTATGTATAGTGTTTTTAGATATGATAAAGCAAAGATTTAACGTAAAACTCACAGGGAATATGCTGGAAGAGTGGAAAAGGTGTGTGCGCAAGATGCCTCAAGCCGGATCGCCATCTTCGATTCCTGAATTCCCCGTCAATACGCTGTTTATGGTAGGTTGTTCTGGGACTATCAAGGTGTTTGCTAACTTGTTCATATACAAACAGTTGCTAAAATGGTCACACAGGCATTTGAGATTCATAGGTTGTCTGAAAGGTCGGCAAAGCTTTCATAGGGAAATTCGTTTTTGAAAAACGTGCAAGATGGTGGTGGTACCGCTCTGACTCCCTTGAGCACGACGCTACGACCCCAAGGGTATATGACAGCTTAGCCTTTTTTTGGCCTTGAAGTCATGTCAAAGGCCAGATTATATCGTACTATCCAAGGGTCGTACCGTCGTGCTCAGGCCTTTAGAGAGAATAATTTCGTGCACTAAGAACGTCCACTGTTCATGGCTCGGGTAGTTATTAAACCAAGTAAAAGCAATAAATCAGGTTCTTATTTACTGTATACTTATGATTTGTTACGCTAGACTCACTATAACGCTGCATACAATATTCTTCCCCTGGATTAGCGTTACAACCTCTGGCTGGTGGTATTCTGTTACCTAACCACAGGCCATTAGTCAACCGTGTACACACATTGCGAGGTCAGGAGAAACACCACAACCTCTCCCAAGGGCACAGCTGATGATGATGATGATGCAAGGGTAGAATGACGTACAACTGTTGTCACACAACGAACAACTCGCTGGTATTGTTATAATAACTGTCAAATGAGGGAGGCAGCGCATTATTGATAACCGCAAGTGTTTACACTCGATCGCAGAATGTTTTCACAACTGACAAATGATGACTAATTTATTGTTATCATGATATTGTTGGTAACCCTTTCCTGGATAATTGATGTCAGGTTATTCGAAAGTCTGACGCACGTTGACCACAAACGCTGGCATACCATAATCAACCAGTTGTAGATCACGATCGCTGAAAATGACGGCATCATTCTTCTTCGACAGCCATAGATATTTTAGTTACCGCTGAAATTTAGAATAACGAAAGTGTGGAAACTGTCTAACGCCTCAGTACTTTTCATACACATTGTGGAGACTGAAGACATCGTTCACAGCCGCCTTGGCGGTGTGGTGGGTTAGGGCGCTGCGAGTCCCTCAGTGGTCGCGCGTTCGGTCCCCGGCTGCTCACCGGGGATTATTTCACTACACTGCTGGGCGGTTACCGACCCCCCTGAGCATGGGGTTGGGATGTGACGCGAGTAGGGACCACTGTGACATACCCTACTCCCCACCGGCGGGCTGGTGCCCGCATTGTGCTACTGCACAATAAACCTTCCAAAAAAAAAAAAAAAAAAGACATCGTTCACCTCAACGGCGGGCTGATGCCCGGTTTGTGTCTTCTATACACGTATGTGCCATATGTACTTTTGTAAATATGTATTATTGTATTGAAGGCACAATAAATATTTCAAAATCAAGACATCGTTCATAGATCATATATTTATGAAGGCTGTATCTGGTATCGGAATTATTTCTGCACAGCTAAAGACGATGTCCATAGATTTTTCGATGGTTCGTTGTACTCGGATGTATCCGCTCTCTCAGGGACCGTGTATAAATCGAGAGTGAATGTGTGTGTGTGGTCTTAGAATTTTCTCGAACAACTGAAGGCGTTCAGTATTATTCGCTTATTGGTTACATTATAACGGCGACGGCTTTAATAAATCTAGTAGTTGATAAATCCTAATAACCAACTAACCCAGATCCCTGACCTACCGTTTTAACAGTAGCTAATCAAATTGTAATAATAAGTTGTCAGATTATTATCATTTATTATTATTATTATTATTATTATTATTATTATTATTATTATTATTATTACTGTTATTATTATTATTAGTAGTAGTAGTAGTAGTAGTAGTAGTATTTATTTATTATTGTTATTTATTTATTATTATTATTATTTTTATTATCATTATTACTATCATTATTATTACCGTACATTAACCCACACCTGTGATGTTTACAGCTCCTACAGGTAGCTTTTGCATTTCTGTCAGCATAGAAAACTATGAAGTGGAGACGGTGCGGTCTGGTCTACTGAGGGAGTAGCTGCTGGGGATTAATTCATAGATTAATACAAGTTTAGTCACATCCTCGAGCATCATGTAAACGTCGGACGTGGCAGCATCTCACAGACGCCGCAAAATGTTGCATTTTACTCTGGAAAATAATTCTTCCGTGGGATATGAATGACATCAAAGTACACAGTTGGGATTCAGTTGAGATACTTACCACTGGAAGCTCCCTTGCTCACGGGCATAGCCACTGATGATCCCCTCCACTGGGTAATGATGTATGGGTGAGGTATAGTGGGATGAACAGTGGGGGTGGGTAAACACACACACACACGCACACATTCACTGACAGTTAGCCTCAGTATGGAAGAGAAATCCATTAGTCGTGTCCATATACTGCAACTTGAAGTTTATATGTTAAAGGAAAAACAAAATAAAGAAAGCTGAACCTAAGAATGGTGCGATCGTATCTGTGTAATTTAGCTACGTATGCACACCTTGAGAACGTTGAGCAGGTGAGGAAGTGAGGCAGCAGGTGTATGACGTTTTGAGTATGCACAAGTGTGGCGTGATTGAAGGGAATTCTCCCGAACACAGACGGGTCTCTCTCTCTCTCTCTCTCTCTCTCTCTCTCTCTCTCTCTCTCTCTCTCTCTCTCTCTCTCTCTCTCGAGCCCCGATAGAATCATAGCAGCGATGTGATTAATGCAGAGCCTTCAGGGTATTCTGGGAAGGAAGGCTCGAGTAGCTGAGAGCCGTTTGGGGGTTTGTTTACCAGGCATAAACATCAGTCCGGATCCTGTAAACATGAGTTAAGGAGGAGTACTGAGACGCATCTCGTTATATGTAAGAGCGTAAGGACGGACGCTGGGCTCCGTACGTGGTGAGCAGCTGCACGGACGAGGGGGTGTGGTGAAGCAACAGTAGGCACAAGGTGGAGGGGGGAAGGGCGGGGATTTTAGAAAAGGATTTTCATCATGAAATTCTGAGATAAAACCGCATTGGGGGGGGGGGGGAAGGGGGGAACTATGATCAAAGGTTAGCCCAAGATTATCGTTAGTGGGGGGAATATATGGTGCATCTGGAGCGTCGGGGTCACGACAGTAGTCCTGTTTGGTGGAGGAGACTAGTGAATGGACTTTGGAAGCATCATACGTTAACAGGATTAAGTTTTCCCCGTGTAACAAGGATCTGAGACTAGAATGAAGGGTAGAAGTGACAGTAAGGCGGTCTATGAATGTACCCTTGAGCACTAAGGTGCGACCCTTGAACACGACGGTACAGTCCTCGAGCACGACGGTGCGGTCCACGAACAACGGAGAAGGTGCGATCGTTAAGCAGGTCAAGTCTGGCCTTTCAACCGACTGACTCGACCCTCGAGATATCACGTCATAGACCAGCGCATCTCATGGTGACGTGCGGGGAAGGACACTACAAACCTTGTCTCCATCCTGACCACGAGCTGGACAAGAATGGTGGGCGTACGGTACACAGTACCCTGGCGAGTGAATGTCAGGTAAAGGGCGCCGCCGCTGGATCGATCTGGGCAGCGACAGCCGGGCTAAATATAGGACTGTTCTACATACCATCATCTGCCGGAGACAAAACCTTGAACTTTACTACAGCCGTCCGTCCATCCATCACACACACCCACACACACACACACACACCACACGAGAGAGAGAGAGATCATCTCCCACGCCCTACCCATCCCCCACACCTGTGGCTACCCACCCCTCCCTCCCTCCCTCCCTCCCTCAGCAGTCACGTCCTGTTACCCGCAGTTCCTCCTTCAGCGGCCTCCCTCCTCACCACAGTTCCCCCTCACGAGATACCCAGCCCCTGAGGTTCTCACTGAAGGGTCTTCCCTTCTACTGTGTTGTCCGCATATCCTCGGGGCCCTGAAACCGGACGCGAAGACCTGATTTGAATTCCTCCCTACCCCCCCCCGCCACACAGGGCTCCCCCCCCCCCTCTCACATCTTCAGGGCCATTGGCTGTAGCCACAGTACCCTAAAATATATCTACAGACGTTTTGACACCCTACAGCCTTATCTCCACGAGGCAAGTACCCTAAAATCCGTCCCTAGCCGCCCCTTGCTCAGGGTCCTTATCAGCCGTCGCCCTGACACCCTAAAATGTGTCCGCTGCTGTCCTGGCACCCTAAACTCTATCTGCAGACGGCTCCAGCGCCCTCAAATCTATCTCCAGCAGCCGCCCTTTTCTCTAAATTCTATCTGCCGTCGCCCTATCACCGGCCCCAACACTCTGTAATCTATTCACAACTGCCCCTATTAAACTCTCAGGGACATTTTAAGACCCTGGCTCATCAGTACCCAGAGACTCAGCATTGTCAGCTGTCGCCGTATACCGACAGGGTCCCTCACCTTCGTCAGTTCAGTGGACACCGATGCCCCGGTTCCTCCCACCTGACACGTGCAAACTCTACGCCCACTCCTACCCAAGGTTAAGTTACGTAACTTAACTCCTTACTAACCTGTCTTTTTTGCTTCGTAACTAACAGCTCTCCTTATTTCTTTATCACTAACAGCATGTGTTGTTCCTTTAATTATATGATAACTTGTCTTATTTTATAAATAATGGCCTGTCATTTCTTCAGAGCTAGTAAGTTTTTAGGCAGCCAACTGCTTGTGTGTGTGCGCATGATTACATAATTGTAATTTCTTATTTGTACTGCCCGGAGAGAATGGTTATGGCTCCATTTCTTGAACATTCTTTACTATCATAGAACTTTTTAAACTTTAGTGCGGTATCTGCGTTCTGTCTGTTCCATTCATCCGCCACTCATACCGTAAAATTAGTTCTTTAAATTTATACCTATATTTCTTTTTAACTAGGTTTCCGCTTAATTTCACGGTCCGTCCTCTGGTTGTTCTGACCCTTCCTCTTACGAAGAACTTCTCACAATTCACAGTCATAAAACTCGTTTAAAAACTTAAAGGATGTGATCAAGTCACCCCCACACTTTTCCCCCTTCCGTGATGGTCAAATTTATGGCCTTTACTAAGGCCTTTCCCTGTGACTGGGCTTTCTTAATTCTGGCGCCATCTTCGATGCCCTCCTCTGGACCTTCTCTATTAGCTCTGTGGCTTTTTAAGGTGCGGTGACCAAACTTTAGCATGCTCCTTCCTTATGTGTGATGTGAACAGCCTGTTGAATATTTCTTTATCCATGAACCAGAATTCAGTTTTAATATTTGCCAGCAGACAGTTGGCCTCCTTGAGTAATTTTCCTATGTGGAATTCAGGCGACAAGTTAGAAACGACGTTGACTCCCAAGTCTCTCTCACACAGAGGCTCCTACAACGTATTTCCTACGAGATAATATTCATACTGTTACCTTTCTTTTTCCATATTGAACTACCCTTATTACTTAACAGTTACTCAGGTTGTATTTCATCAGCCATGTATGAGATCGATACTGGGGTCTGCTTAGGTCCCCTTGTAAGGTGATGCAATCCTCGTGATCTTTGCATCATCAGCAAAACGTATTCAGGGAGGAGTCCATACCTTCTGGAACGCCACTGGTGACCTCGATCCATTTCCAGTGGGTTTCTCTGGTATACGCTCTCTCTCTCTCTCTCTCTCTCTCTCTCTCTCTCTCTCTCTCTCTCTCTCTCTCGCTCTCTCTCACCCCATCCGTAGAAGATAATCTCCTTCCCATCGAAGGCGTTCCCTTCCTCCCCCCGTTATTCCCGCCTGTTGATCAGCCTCTTAAAATCGTTCTCATCTGCGGCACAGTGTCAAATGCTTTCTGGCGTACGGATACGAACATTTACACTCAGTCTTCTCTTCTGCTTCGAACCGAGCTAACTGTTAGACATCTGAGAGGCTAGTAACACGCGACCTTCTTCCCGTGGAGCCGTGTTGCTTCTCACTTATGTAATTTCTTCTGCAAGAAGTCACATCTTTTGCTTCCTGATTTATCTTTTCCAGTACCATAAGGACTACGTTCGCTAGCGAGACCGGTGCGTCGTTCAGCGCCTCTTCTCTGCCAGGTCACAGGCAAGGCCTATACCGACGAGCACAGGGAATTAAGCAGTGCATTTGTCCTTCGGTCCATTCATAGCCACTAGTCACACTAACCGGTTTAACGGCGTGAGTAACGCGTTACCAGTATTGACGATGTAGGGGAACCCTGTTCTCAGGATATAGGAGTCCTCACTCCAGTATATTGTGATGCGTCTGATGAACCACCTCCCTCATACTGCCTGGTTACACTGGCCACACTGTCCGCACCACCGTTGGCCATACCGCCCGTAACGCCGCTGGCCACATCGCCCGCATCGCCGCTGGCCACATCGCCCGCATCGCCGCTGGCCACACCGCCCGTAACGCTTCTGGCCACATCACACGTACTGCCGATGACCATACTGCCCATATTACCGCCTGTACCGCCGCTGGCCACATCGGCTGTACCGCTGCTGGCCACACCCGCATGTACCGCTACTGGCCACATCGCTTGTACCGCTGCCGGCCACATCGGTTGTACCGCCGCTGGCCCCACCACCTGTACCGCCGTTGGCCCACCGCCTGTACCGCTGCTAGCCACACCGCCTGTACCGCCGCTGGCCACACCGCCTGTACCGCCGCTGGCCCAACCACCTGTACCGCCGCTAGCCAAACCGCCTGTACCGGCGTTGGCCTCATTGCCTGTATCGCCGCTGGCCACATCGTTTGTACTGCCACTGGCCACCACCCGTAACGTCGGTGGCCAAATCGCCTGTGCAGTCGCTAGCCACACTACTGCCGCTGTTGGCCACATCATTCATACCGCTACTTGTCACATCGTCTACCGCCGTTGGCCATACCTCCCCTACCGTCGCTGGCTACATCGCCGCTGGCACCACCGCTGGCCACAACACCCACCCCATGGCTGACAACGACATCGCGTATACAGCCGGAGGCCGCACCACCCGTACCACCGCTGGCAACATCACCCATACCGTCGCCGGCCGCATCGTTCCTGACCGCCGCCGGCGCCACCGCCCGTACCGCCGCTGGCCACCCTAACTGTACCATCGCTGGCCACATTGTCCCCACCGCCGCTGTCCACATCGCCCGCACCCTTGCTAGCCACACCGCCTTTAGCGCCGCTGGCCACAGTGCCAGTACCACTAATGGCCACAACGAAGGTTCCATCGCTAGCTACAACACCCGTAACCCCGGTGGCCACACCATCCGTAACGCCGCTGGCCACACCACTCGCACCGCCGCTGGCCACACCACCCGCACCGCCGTTGGCAACACTACCGTCACCGCTGCTGGCCACACTGTCTATTCCGCTGTCGACCCCTGTCCGTCCCGCCGGTGGACATCCCCGTTCGTGCAAGGCCCCTAACCACACCACCCGCCCCCCGCACTGCCTCGTGCCGCCGTTACCGAAGCCGCCGCTGGCGACATGGGCCGATCGCGTAATGGCAACACTGCCCGGGAAGTCATCGCCACCAACGCCGACAAAATTTCTCCATGGCTCACCGCGTCAGATCCTGCCGTATATAAGATCACTGTTCTCCTTAACGGTACAGGGCAAAACACTGCCTGAGTTTGAGGGGCTCCCAGAGCTCTTGGTTCCTTCTTCAGGACCTTAAGGATACGGCTTGGAAGAGCAGGTGCCCAAGAAGATTTAGATTAGAAAAAAGATGGAAGGGAAGTGGTCCGGCGACATCGTGTGTGTGTGTGTGTGTGTGACAAGAGACGCGCACCCAGAGAGAGAACTGTGTCTGAACAATTCTCCACACGTGTTTCCCCCGGATGACTGACTGGCCGTGTGTCTGTGTGTGTCCTGGAGGCACAGTCCTCCACTGATGTAAACGCTGGCGACTGATGACATCATGCACTAATGGCATAATCAGGAGTGTACTGGACAGGAGAGCGTGCGGGGTCCTGTGATAGGCATATTTACGTATTATCATTCCGGTAATTAAAGGGCGCTCCCCTTGCTACAACTCTCACCCTAAATAAATTTATATATATATATATATATATATATATATATATATATATATATATATGTATATATAT
>JAYMFT010200243.1:0-11685 GCA_038088735.1 Panulirus argus
CTCACCTTTTGCCATTCTACACTCACTCTCTCCTGATATTTCTTCACACAAGCCTCCTTTCGAAGCTCACTCACTATCACCACTCTCTTCTCCTCAACATTCTCTCTTTTTTTTTGAAAACCTCTACAAATCTTCACCTTCGCCTCCACAAGGTAGTGATCAGACATCCCACTAGCTGCCCCCCTTAGCACATTAACATCCAAAAATCTCTCTTTTGCACGCCTGTCAATTAACACACAATCCAATAATGCCCGTTGACCATCTCTTCTACATGTTCGCCTTTTCCCACATTTGCGAGGTAGCGTAAAGAACAGAGGACTGAGCCTTTGAGGGGAAAATCCCCACTTGCCCTTTCTCTGTTCCTTTTTTGGAAAAGCAGAAACTGGAGGGGAGGATTTCCAGCCCCCCGCTCCCTACCTTTTTAGTCGCCTTTTACGACACGCAGGGAATATGTGGGAAGTATTCTTTCTCCCCTATCCCCAAATGGAGATGGAAGAATGGAGTGAAAAATATTTTGATCAATCGGGGCCTGAACATGCAGGAGATTGAAAGGTGTGCAAATAATAAGGTGAAATGGAATGATATGACATACTGGGGTCTATGTACTGTTAACTGACTGAACCAGGGCATGTGAAACATGGAAGTGGATAGGGAGATGTGGTTTCAGTGTATTAAACATGACAGCTCCAGTATGCTTATTAATGGATGTGGCCTTTCTTTTGTCAGGGGAAGTCAAGTCACTGGGTGAGGAGAGGTCACCAGCATAATTAATGGGCCAGGAGAGGTGAATGTCACAGTTCAAGGTCAAGGGAGATCAATGTTACAGTTTCTAGGTCATGAGAGGTCAACATCACACAGGAGAGGTCAGCAGTACAGTTACTGGGTCAGGAGAGGTCAGCAGTACAGTTCCTGGGTCATGAGAGGTCAGCAGTACAGTTCCTGGGTCAGAAGAGGTTAGCAGTACATTTCCTATGTCAGGAGAGGTTAGCAGTACACTTCTGGGTCAGGAGAGGTTAGCAGTACAGTTCCTTCATCAGGAGAGGTCAGCAGTACACTTCTTGGGTCAAGAGAGTTTAGCAGTACACTTCCTGGGTCAGGAGAGGTCAGTGGTACAGTTCCTGGGTCAGAAGATGTCAGCGGTACAGTTCCTGGGTCAGGAGAAGTCAACAGTACACTTTCTGAGTCAAAAGAGTTCAGCGGTACACTTCCTGAGTCAAGAGAGGTCAGCAGTTTACTTCCTGGGTCAGGAGAGGTCAATAGTATAGTTCCAGGGTCAGGAGAGGTCAGCAGTACAATTCCTCGGTAAGGAGAGGTCAGCAGTACAGTTTCTGGGTCAGGAGAGGTCAGCAGTAGAGTTCCTGGGTCCGGGTAAGTCAGCGGTACAGTTCCTGAGTCAGTAGAGGTTAGCAGTACACTTCCAGGGTTAGGAGAGGTTAACATCACAGCTCCAGGGTCAGGAGGTCAGTGGTACAGTACCTGGGTCAGAAGATGTCAGCAGTACAGTTCCAGAATCAGGAGAGGTCAACGGTACAGTTCCTGGGTCAGGAGAGGTTAGCAGTACAGTTCCTGGGTCAGGAGATGACAGTGGTACAGCTCCTGGGTCAGGAAAGGTCAGCAGTACAGTTTCTGGGTCAGGAGAGGTCAACAGTACAGTTACTGGGTCACGAAAGGTTAGTAGTACAGTTCCTGGGTCAGGAGAGGTCAGCAGTACACTTCCTGGGTCAGGAGAGGTCAGTAGTACAGTTCCAGGGTTAGGAGAGGTCAGCAGTACACTTCCTGGGTCAGGAGAGGTCAGCAGTACAATTTCAGGGTCAGGAGAGGTCAGTGGTACAGTTCCTGGGTCAGGAGAGGTTAGCAATATAGTTTTTGGGTCAGGAGAGGTCAGCAGTACACTTCCTGGGTCAGGAAAGGTCAGTAGTACACTTTCTGGGTCAGGAGAGTTCAGCAGTAGAGTTCCTAGGTCAGGAGAGGTTAGCAGTACACTTCCTGGGTCAGGAAAGGTAAGCAGTACTGTTTCTGGGTCAGGAGAGGTTAGCAGTACATTTCCTAGGCCAGGAGAGGTCAGTGGTACAGTTCCTGGGTCAGGAGAGTTCAATGTCATAGTTCATGGGTCAGGAGAGGTCAACGTCATAGTTCAAGGGTCAACATCAAAATTCTTTGGTTGGGATAGGTCAATGTCAAAGTTCCTGGGTTGGGAAAGGTCAACAGCACAGTTGCTGGATTACCAGGCAGGAAAAAGGGGGGGAAACTCCGATGGACAGAAGATTACTACAGTGGTAGGGAACAGGGGATGCACATAAAGAAGCCTATTCCCAATGGGTTGAGATGACCAGTGGAGTGCCACACGTTCTCTTTTGGGACCATTACTGTTCTTGATCTATATGAATGATTTGCCTAAATGGATGGGCTCCTGCCTGAATATGTGTGTAGATGATGCAAAGGTCATGAGGGTAGTGAAAAGTGAGGAGGATAATATCAACTTCGAAAACTAAACAGACCTCAGGGTTAGTCTGATACATACTTGTTTGATGAAATTCAACCCGAACGAATGTAAAATAATTGGGATGTGACAAAATGAGAAGGCTTCAATATGATAATTTTCTAGTAATAAATAAGCTTCAAGATTCAGTGCATTAGAAGGAACTGGGAATCGACATCATCCCTGACCTACTGCCACTCCCACATTAGAGAGTAGTGGAGAGAAACTGTCTTCTGGCAAATATCAGAATTACTTTCAAGTATATGGATAAGAAAATACTTAGCAAGCTGTTCATTTCCTAAGTAAAGCCAAAATTAGAATAATATTCTCAAGTTTGGTCAGAACATCTAAAGAAGCAAAGAAAGCAAATTGAGAGGGTTCATAGGAAGGCAACAAAGATGGCACCAGAACTAAGAGAGTTGAGTTACAGGGAAAGGCTAGAGGCTTTAAATTTGCCAACTTTGGAAAAGAGAAGAGTGAGGGGTGACATCTGTTTTTAAAACAGAATGATGATGCAGACAGTGAACTGTTCTTTTAAAGGTGTAGTGAAAGAGCAACCAGAGAGCATTAACATGAGATTAAGATAGAAACTTGTTAAAAAAAGATGTAAAACAGAACTTTTGCAGTATAAGAGTGGTGGATGAATGGAATAAAATAACTGAGGCCATGGTCAATGCAGAAAGCATTCAAGAATTTAAGAAATTGTATGATAGCAGAAAATTTTAAAGAGATAGGGCCACATGAGCTTAAAACATCTTTCCCAGCAAACAGGTATAACAGTAAGTAGGAACCCTGGCCACCCAGCAACTTGCTTTAGGTCCCTGGTTCCATCTTCTGTCATATCTACTCCCAGCTACCTGAAGAACTCCATTTCTCCCAGGATCCCAACCCCTTGCAGCATCTCATTACATTTATTCTCAACTTCCTCCTTTCACATATTCTGAGCTCCATCATTAGCATCTGGAATTCTTCTGTGGTCTTTTCTTAATTTTCTTTCATGCAGTTTGATAAAAAAAAAAAAATGGGAGAAGTAGATATGTATAACCTATTTACTATGATAGAAAGTGGGAGAGAATACTGACAAAAAGTTTAAAATCTATATTGTATGAATAAACTGTTAAGGGAGCACTTATTTGGAAACCTGATCACAGGGTCTGTCTGTAAAAGGTAATACAGGTATAAGTCTGGTAAAGATCTAGATTAAAGTTTTGTGGAGACAGTAAGCCACAAAAGAAAGGGACAGATACAGTTAGTGAAATGTTGGAAGTTGAGGGTGTCAGGGTGGAATGACAGAGTGATGATTGCTTGCAGTAACAGCAGTTTTTTTAAAATGAGGATTGATTAGTGAATGGAGATGTAAATTTCACTTTATGTTCAAAGTAGTACGTAGTATCAGTGAATCAGAAGCATGGCACTTGTATAAAAGTGTTTACCTTATCAAGCTTGAATTATACACTGAAGACTTGTTTAAGTGACATGTGAGGTAGCATGCATATAAATGAACCCATTTCATTGGGACTAGAGTTAAAGTGCAAAAGAAGATGGTACAATAAGAGATAAAAAGATTGTAATGCAAATCAGTTAAAAAGAGTATATGTAAATGTACATATCATTCTTTTGTGTAGATTTTGTAACACAACCATAATTAATTTTCACTTAATTGGATTTCGAGCAAACTCAAGATGCATCATCCCAGCCCACCTCTTCTGCTGCAACAGGAATTAAAAATACCAGGCAATTAATAGATTGTTTTCCCCTCAATCAAATCCTATACAATAACTAGGCAACTTAAAACTACACCAATAATAAAGGTTGGCAACTAAGAATTTAATTTTCCGTGTCCTTTGTATATTATGAAAAGTTTCCTGAAATAATTTTATGATAATGTTTCTACAAGGAAGCATTATCAAAAAGATAACATGAATCCAGTAACAAAGATAACATCTATCCAATCAGTAAGAAAGTTTAAAACAGTTTTTACAGTAAAAAGAAAATCAAGTAAAAAGTGAATATGATACATAGCCCAACAAGGGGAAAAAAAATCCATTAGCCAAAGAAACACAAGTACATTAAATAAAAAAAAAAGCAATCAATCACCCAAAAAATACATTGTATAAAACAAGGAATAAAAGAGAAATCTTTTCAGAATAAGAACACAATGGTCAATTCTGAGGCAAAGATGCAGTGCTGTCAAGGTCATCAATACGAGAAGCATGTGTGTGGGTGTGTAAGCATTGCTGGTAGGAAGACTAAATCATGCATCTTAAAACCATACTATGCATAAGAGATTTTTTTGCAAAATTGTAGTGGTGTAGCATAAAATTCATGTATATCAAGGACGAGTAGATAAAGGGAGACATATACTGTATTCATTGCAATTTTGTAGCATTCAAGTATACAAGACCTTGTGACCTTTACCTTTGATGTCTTACCCTTAATTCGGTGAGGAACTAGGTATGCAATTTCTTTGCTGTATGTTTGATTTATATCCAACCGCACAGTCTTGAAATATCAGGTACACATGATAGAAATGAAAAAAACACAAGTATAGATAAATGGACACATACCATACTGCTTTGCAACATAAGGGGATAAATATTAGTTTAATGTGAAAAGTATTGTTGACTAAAATAAGTAATGTATATTTTATATTTAGAGGCAATTTATGATGGCTAGGTGGGAAAAGTGTTGTCTTGTGAAATGGCATTTCAGAACTCCCATGGTGTAGCAGTTAGTGTTCCTGACCGTGACGCATTCATGGGTCGCCCAGGTTTGAGTACAAAGGTTCGAATCCTGGTTATAGCAGTTGGTCCACAGTCAACCCAGCTGTTCATCCACCCCTAGGGATTGGTTGATAAAATGGGTACCTGGCTCACTGTTTTCCGCATTAGTGAGGTAGTGCCAGGAAACAGACGAAGAAAGTTCCATTCACTCACATACACACATATATACATACAAGCACAAATATGCACAATACATACATATACATACCAATTATTATTATCATTATACTTGACTGCTGTTTCCCACATCAGCGAGGTAGCACCAGGAAACAAACGAAGAAAGACCCATCCCTCACATACACACATATATACATACACGCACACATATGCACAGTACATATATATACATATCAACATACACATACATACACATATACACAAGTACATATTTACACTTGCTCGCCCCCATCCACTCCTGATGCCACCCCGCCCCACCACTAGCTAGACCACGGAATACTCGGCAAGCTGCTGTGTCACATGATTATTGTGTGACCATCGGCAACTCAAGGGTGTGCCGTTTTGATAACTGCTACTTTCCCTACACGTCGAAGCTTTGGAACTCTCTACCTTTTCATGTCTTTCCTAATAACTATGACCTGGCTCATTTTAGAGGACAGGTCTTTCACTTTCTCAAAAATTCGTAAACACTTACCCTTGTCTTTTCTTTTTCAGTTTCATAATTCTCTATATTTCAATTAAGGCCGTCTTGATGTGGACTTTTGTCCGTGACTGGAGTCATCAACGGGGGAAAAGAAAATGAACATCATCAGGAAACACGAGGCTGTATATTAGGCTCCACCTTTATATTTATGACCAGACTCTTTGTTTAACATGCGACACTGATTATAGCTCTTTTGTACATAGTATGTATTTTATTCCTTTGAATTTCCACCCTTTGTCTTCAGTAACCTGTTTATTATTATCATTGTTATTATTAGTAGTAGTATTATTATTATCATTGGTATTATCATTATTTTCATCATTATTATTATCATTATCATTATTATCATTATTATTATTATAATTATTATTATTATTATTATTATTTTTATTATTATTATTATTATTATTACTATTATTATTATTATTATTATAATTATTATTATTATTATTATTATCATTATTATTATTATATGAGAAAATAATGAGTCACTTGTTACTGTGCACTCACCGGACCATGATGCTACATTTGCCACTAATTAATACGCATAAAGCAGCCCATAAAAAATTGATACTAATGGCTTCACGTGCAGCCATTGTGCATGGAATAAAATTTGCATCACCGTCGTTATTTTCTTTTATTTTTCACTAGCTTTTGTTCCAGGCAATATTGGCTTTAATGAAGCTTCGGAACTAACAAGATTTATTTATTTCTGTATTTGTTTTCTCGTAGAAATGCAATTATGAAGTCTCAGAACGACAGGTCGGTTGACTTGGTCGGATTGTGCTACTCTGCCGATTCATTTCAATCGAGGTGAATAATTTTTCAACCTTGCTCCACCTTCAGCTGTTGGGGATTATGGAACGCATCATGCTAGCACAGGCCGATGGGCTAGAGTGCAGGTGGGGAGGGGCTACGTGGAAAAGCCAGATACCTGAAGGCCTGATGGTCCACGACGAGGTTATCTGCCGGAGGACAGTAGCAGTGCCTTATATTCCTAATCCATATAATCGGAGAGAGAGAGAGAGAGAGAGAGAGAGAGAGAGAGAGAGAGAGAGAGAGCAGGAACTTTAGAACTATGGCGTTAAAAAGATTATGAAGAAGTACGAGGAACAGGTTGTGAAAAGGGCAATAGGACGTCCAGGTTGGGTAGATTGGGAGATGTGTCTGGAGTTACAACGAGAATTGGTATAAGAATTTTCATTTTCTAGGAAGATTACTGGAGTCATAACTTTCCAGAACTTAAGAAGCATAATTTGATCTTGAATACATATCACAGAAAAGTTACCAGCCCCCTGAGGAAGTGAGAATCAAACGATCATTGCTATGGTGAAGTTCACAGTCTACATAATGGCTCCCCGTTCCTTGAGGATGCATTAGACAGCGTTAATTGTTAACACGGACATAGGCTTCCCTGTGTTTAACACTGCTACACGCGTACCCTCGCCTCGCAGGATGTGCCAAGATCCTGTACATCACCCATGGGATCCTTTCCAAACTTGGTCTCCCCAAGTCTCCCTTCACTATTCGCTTGGGCTGCAAGAGTAATTTTCCCGACACAGGAGATTAAACACTCGGGCTAAAGTTTAAGGTGGTTTGAGAGCCTCGTATCCAGCAGCATAGGTTGACTTGAGCAGTTGCTAGACTTATGACGCAGTCTGAAGACTTCAGTGTACCAGTCTGTGTGTAAGGTGTCCTTTAGTTACTTAAGGATGGGCCGTTATGATATCTGTTTCCTTCCCTACACCACTAAACTTTTGAACTCTTTGCCTTCAAGATCTAGTCTTTCCGCCTTCTCCAGAACTCTTTGGCTATTCTCCCTTTCCTTCCTCCTCCATCACTGAAGACTTTTCTTTCATGATTCATGCAAGGTCTCTCCTTGATGTTGGTCCGTGACCGAACCCGTCGCCATAAAAAAGATATCTACTTTTGTATCTCTTTTTTGTATTCAGGGAGGGAGTTTTATCTTGGTAAAGCCACATCTCATAGACTTTCTTTTTCTTACAATTTCTGCCCATCTCTTTAGCTGATACTACACTTGCCACCTGATGATATAGCTTGTTCCATCTATCCGCTGCTCTGTTGCTTTAGAATGTTTCTTCAAATACCTCATGCCTTTTTTGTCGTCTAGTAAGTGGGGGGGGGGGTTGTGTATGCGTGTGTTTACCTTTTTGCTAAATTGGGGAGGGAGCTTTACGCCCTTGGGGCCCCGCCACAGGTCCTTACATTTCTCTCGCACAGACTTTAGATATCCCGGCGCTACTGACATTCGCTTGCTCTGTAAAAGTTGTTCCACAGATCCAATACTCTTTACGAAAGTGATATGTCAGCGCGTCCCTCCTGACACTTATCGTGTTCAGCTTTATTTAAAAACCTGTGCTTTGGCAACATCATTCTGGCCTCCAAGGAATTTGAAGGTAGTTATCAGGTCTCTCCGTATCCTCTCTCACCAAGTGCAGACAGACTGAGTAATTCCTTCGTCTCTTCACGCCTGATTTAATAATTGGCATCATCCTCGTCTTATTCAGCTATACCAAAGTTCTGTGGTATGTTACAACTTGGGTCCAAGACACATCGTATATATGTCTTTTCAAACATCTTGTTGTCCTTGTACAGGACGGTAGTGTTGACATTCAAGAAGATATATTCTGCTTCTCTTACAGCTCCTTGTAACGTGGTATCATTTCCCCTGATGGATTTAATATAATGTCAGTTCCAGGTTTGCTTTCCCAAGGTGAGCCTATAACCTTGCCCCCCCCCCCAGTATGGTTGTTGCAGTCTGGTATGTCCTCACTGTCCTGTTCTCACATCAGTGAAACCTGGATTTTATAAGCCTTTATCCTGGCAGCTGCTACACATTACACTTCCCAGTACTGCTCAATTCGTTCATATATTAGCATAATCAGCAAACATTTTCAGGTATGATTTCCTGACCTTTGGCAAGTCATTCAGTGGATCAGAAAGATAGATGATCCTGTTACTAAGTCGTGGTGAACACCACAAGTTGCCCTTGCCCAGCTGGGAGAGTCCCAGTCTATGCTGTCTGCCCTCCGCCAGTTAAGTAGTGTTCAGTTCACTGAAGAGGTCCACCCCTGATACTAGCTTACACATACAGTTATTCTATCAGTCTTCTCTGAATCAGAATGAAACGCTTTCTGACAATCCCACAAAGCTAAATCTATATACAGTGATCTCACTTTCTTCATATATTGCCTAATCTCTCATAGATTTTTTTTTAGATATTCAAATATTCCATCTCTTAAACACATGCTGTACCTCAGAGAAGTAATTCGATAACAAAAGAGTCTTCTTTCTCCATCCTGATTATCCTAATAGCCACCGCAGCAGCCACTGCGAGTCATTAGTTTTGTGGTTGGACAGTGACTGGCGTCAGGACAGTAACCAGAGGGGTTCGTCTGGAATGGGGTCGCGGGCATCAGCACCGCTGTTGAATATTCAAGAGAGAACGCAAAGTGGCAAAACAGTAAATACTGTTCATGGCAAACTCATATTTCATTGTTTATTTGTATTGTTTGCCAGCGGTTAGTAGGATGTGTGGTAACCAAGACTAATACCGTATGACACAGACTAACACCAGAGTAATAGACCACATTTCCTGCTTTCCTCAAAACAAAAATGTTTCCTGTATACACCCGAGTTCAGCATGTCTGTATTGCCTCAGATATTGATTACCTTTTCACTCTTGTATTTAGTGATATACACATGACTGTGATTGCCTGGCGAAATACGAAAGGAATTCCAAAAGCAACAGGCCACTGGATCCTATCAGGCTGGTTGTGGTAATGGCATAGATAAGAAACTCAGATTAGTGTGGTGCGAGCATAAGAACATACACACATATCAAAGACAAAAAGTGTGTTGACGTTTCACGTAACTGAGAAGGCGAAGTTAACAACAACATCACCAACAACAACCTCAACAGTGAAAACAGATCGGTGCACTGAAGACAGTAAACAAAAAAAAAAAATGCGCGAAAAATGAGACAATGCATTAAAGCACACAAGAAATGATTCATTATTAACTCGTAATGCTTAACACTCCATAGGGTGTTACTGTGCCTAGATTACATTGTTATGCCGTTGGGGTGCCAATATTTAGGGATTTACTTTGTATCTCTGTTCACAACCTGGATTTATAAAACGTCATTGCCATTTACGAATCACACTTACAAAGCAGTACCTCCACTGCCGTTTGAAAACCAAAATCTATTAAACAGCCGCATTTACTAGTTGTGTATCAGATACATAAGAAACAACCTATATTTTACTGTGCACCAGAAATTCGAGAAACAATATTTGTTTTCATCTCTGTCCTACAAAACATTTTTGTACACTAGTATCCAGGTTCTGGTCATGGTGGACAGACGTAGAGGTATGAATATATTTATTGTTAACTAAAGAAACCCCTTGTTGGAGTTGAAGAATTGGCAGAGGTCTCTTGGAGGGCTCTTGAGAGTGATAACTGGAGGCACTTGTGAGAGTTGAAGAATTTAGGAGGCGTTCGTCAGAGGAGTCTTGTGGGAGCGGTGAGCCATTCGGGAGAATAAGAGAATGAAAATAAATAGTTAATTGATCTTAAGAAGACAGTCCAGTTGCTTTATTGTCAGTAGGAGAAGAACAGTCATGGTTTTCCTTGCTTTCTTCCGAGGCATACCTACAGCTTTGGTTAAAGTTACAGTAGCCAAACACATTGGCATTTTTCTCTGCGGATATTCACGGTCTTGAGTGCAAACAAAATGCCGCCAGTATCCTCTTCCAGGGATTTCCATGGGCAGTTACCGAGCCTGGATCTGACTCATATTCTAGCTGGAAGCAGTTCCTCTGGCTGGTTATAGTCAATCCCTGACACTTTCCTCCCTATGCCGTAGCAGACTAGAATGTTTAGAAAACGAATAATGACAATGTTATGATGGCTGGATTTCCTGAGGGGTTACAATCCTGAAGTAACTTTCAATGTTAGGGAAAGTTTACTCTATTTCTATATTTCTGTATAATTTATGATCTTTCTCTTTCAACAAGAGAGGAAGAAGGAATTAAATCGTATGGCATTCCTTCCAAAATTTGTTATAAAAGTCTGGTTACCGTTAGCGTTCTCCCCTAAGGGTATGCTGGGACTTGATTGGCTATTAGCTGAGCATCCCATTGGCTGCGGACCAACCCTGACACCGCCCTCTTGTTGCCATGGTGACTGGCCGTAGACGCGAGCCCGGTCTGCGGGCACATTACCAGTGACTGATGAAGGGGAGTCAGGTTAGCTGAACAATGAGCCGGGGATTGATATGTAAGACGTAATTTTCGCTTTAAATCTTGAAGAAAGGAAATGGGGTTCTAACCCCGCGAAGTATATTCATATGTAATCGAACCCCTTTTAGCACGAAGGAATGGCCTCTGGCCTCTAGTTACGAAGGTACGGCCTCGAACACAAAGGTGCGTCCCTTGTTCACGACGGTACGACACATTGGTCAGGCAGGACGACACAAACACGACGTTACGACTGAACACTACAGTACGACACGAGCATGACTTACGACCCTTGTGTATAATGGCTTGACCTTTGACCTGTTTCTTTCAGTTCAGTTTCGATACTTTATTCCTTGATAGAGGAACCGGGATCCGAGTGCTGTCACTAGGTACCTCCATACAATAATACCAGAAGCATCTGGCGAGTGTCGCGAGTACATATGAATATAACAAAGGGGCTTACTAAAGCCTAAGGAAGTTGGGATATTCCTTCAACACAAC
>JAYMFT010200254.1:0-11685 GCA_038088735.1 Panulirus argus
GTATAAACTCGAGCAGACGAGATCAGTGGAGTGGGGTGAAAGGGGAAGAGAGAGAGAGAGAGAGAGAGAGAGAGAGAGAGAGAGAGAGAGAGAGAGAAATACCTGCTGAAGTGGACAGGCCAGTGGCGCGGTCGCCGAGGTAAACAAGGGAAATGTATCAGAATGCTTGCCTCTACGGCTTAAGCAAGGAGCGCCGCGGGCACTGTGTGTGAGCGCCCGCAAGGGCGCTCAGAAACTATAGTGGCTGAGAACCCGGCGGGAGACGAGAGAGAGAGAAATCTTAAAAGAAAAGGCAGTGCAAAAAAAGAAAAAAAATGTGGTGGGTAAACATTGAGGGAAAATATAGAAGAAAATGGGCATTGTTGACCGAGCCGGCAACTCGCGGCGAGCTGGAGGAGCGAAAAGAAAATGGGAGACCCACTCCGGGGAGGCTTAAATTTATAAATACTCGACGACTAGTAAACAGGATCATAGTAAACGGGAAAAATAACAGCGATTAATGTCGGCAACGCCAGGAAAACACGTTGGGAAATTGCTGTAACAGTGAGTCTGGAAATAACGAAATAAAACGAATAAAGAAAATATGGAAGAACCTTTTGGAATGCGGAATAACTTGCAGGCCGCCACTATAAGCGGTGACCTGGGCGAGGCGATGACGGAGGGAGAGAGAGAGAGAGAGAGAGAGAGAGAAAGAGAGAGAGAGAAACCTCGCTTCCATGACGATAATCTAAAGTCCTGGAAAAGAGAAAATGGAAGCCCTAAGTAAAGTGCAAGAATCGTGGGCTTACTGCAGCCGAATGGGACGCTGTACGATAACAGGGACAGTTCATAAAGAAATGATGTTCAGAATTGATTGCACACGGGACCAGGGGAAAGCTCTGACACTTGAGAGAAGTGTTTATACGTGTCGAGATCGAACTCGGAGGGGTTGACCGTGTTCGGTTATAGGGGACACCGAGAAAAACACCCTAGGGGAAAAACTGGTGCCTGTGTCTTGTAACCTCCCGCGTGACCGAGGTGGCCGGACGCCTGCCTACTCTCCCAGGGTTCGAATCCGACCCGTGGTGTATGTTCGTTCGTCTTTCCATCGACGGGCTTGACAAAAGGGTTGGATATCCTGAGGGGCTATGGCACTAAAGACGAATTAAAAGGGAACAGAGTAGGCGAGTTAAGGGATTGGATATGATGATGAGATAGAGATGGTGGAGGACATTAGGTCTACTGCGTACTTGAGAGCTAAGGAGGAGCTTTACGTAATATGACAAAGGACTTTGAAGTTCATGATATCAAAGGCTGGAAGATGTGACTATTGTAGTTTGATTCAGCCATGCATCTTTCAAGCAGTGAAACAGAGAGATTGAAAGAAGCGAATCGCTTATGACATTAAGGCCACATGAAGACCATATCGGCCTGAAAAATGAGACAGAACACTAAAGAGAAGGACAGATGATGCACGAAACTTAAGGCCACATTGTAGACCACATGGAAGTGAAAGGAGACATATAAGGCCAAAAGAAAGGATATAGGATACACGCATCTCTATGGAGGTTATGGCCATGGAGGATAATACCTCGGCAGCGAGATAGCTGGAGTCAACTGGAAGATATGATGATGGCAAGAGGGAATGACATTCAAAGATTACCTTCTAGATGGAAGACAACAGCTTGGAAATTAAGATGGTCGCCCAAAGGTTCAACAGTCTAAGGAAATATAAACAAAACAAGAGTCATTCAGAATTTCAACTGATCAGTTGATGTAAAAAGTGTGAGGTTCAAACTAGGAATGAGTAAAAGAAGTACATTTAGATTTGTAACTGGTGACAGTTCTGGCGCTTTCGTGTCAAATGTGCGCACACACACACTCTCTCTCTCTCTCTCTCTCTCTCTCACACACACACACACACACATATACACACACACACACACTCACACACTCACACTCACACACATTTATTCACGGCATACATAAATTTAAGAATTTATACGATACTATAGAATGTTTAAGAGATGGGGCTCCACGAGTGTAAAACTCCGTCCTCGTACAGGATGAATAGGCAATTACACACACATGCACACGCATCAACACAGAACAACAAAGAAGACAGACTTTTTGATGGTAAATATTCGATTAGTTCTCGAGTTCATGAATTAGAAAATATTCAGCAAAGCTGTTCACATCCTACTTGAGGAGGTAAGTAGAATATGCTTCTCAAGTTTGGTCACCGCAATTAAAGAAACTCAAATAACTAATAAAAGAGGTTCAGAGGAGGACAACAAAGACAGTACCAGAGTTAAAAGCGCAAGAGTTGGAGAGTGAGATGTTGGAAGCCATGTTTTTATCCACCGTGGGAGAGAGAAAGGAATAAGGAGCGACTTGATCACTGCAAGAGTCTAGACTATTCTTATCTAGCAGCTTACATGGGACGGGCAAAGCCATGCCACAGTCATGGTCATCAATGGATGAAAGTTAAGATAACCATTGTTAGAAAAATATTAGAAGGATTACTTGAAGATAATAGAAATATGAAAATTAGAATAGTGGACGGATTATTTTAAGTTCCTTGGCTGTTTCTCAAAGTTGGAATGGTTATAGGAGGAGGGAAAGATTAACGACGGAAGGGAATTCCTCAGTTTCGCCATACGAGGAAAGAAGGAAGTATCATAACGGTCCATCCTCGTGCGGCTGGTCTCCACACACAAGCTACAGGAAGCAGCAGCAAGCAGACGCCTGCCACAGGGCCCATTTCACACACACACACACACACACAGACAGCTCAGGAAAAGATTTGTATGAGTTACGTGTCGTCAAGTGTTATGGGTGAGACGAAGAGAGAATGTGTGCGTTTGCGGATTGAAAACAAGCGACCCACGTGTAGGTGAGTTAGAAAAATCAGCAAACTGGACTAAAGAGGAAACATAACAGCCACTGTAGTGCTGGTTCACTACGTCGCCCTTGTCACTAACCCTCCTGATACTGCTGTACATGACAGCTAGAGAAAGGATGTAAGCGAAGGCATCCTTTTTCTTTGTTTGTTCCTGGCGCTACCTCGCTAACGCGGGAAACGGTAGACAAGCATAGTTTCCTACCATCTACCACAACAGTGCGCTGTACTTCGACAGACACAAAGACTGAACACACACAGGCTAGAACAAGGAAGCAAACAAGTAACTAGTTAGGAAAGACGTTAAGAAGTATTTTCTTTTTTAAGGTATATCACGTTAATGTATGAATGGAATAAGCCCAGCGGTGAACTCCTGAATGCTGACAGTACATAGAGATCGAGAAAAACGCTGTGTAATGGAGTAAGCTCAGGAGATGGGGCCCCCAACGAACGAAGGAACCCACCCGTACTGTGGAAATAGCGACTACACACGTACAGATACACACACGTGCCCCCCAGGAGTGCAATACTCTCCCCAGGTAATATTCATATAACAGGTAATCAATGTAAACTAATGGGCAATTACATGCACCCACCCACACAAACAAACTGACACACTCACGCTTGCACCCGCCCACACACACACACACACACACACACACACACACACACACACAGCCTCGCCCACTTCGCTCTCTGTCTGTCTGTCTCATGCCATCCACGCAGGAGTAATCCAATCAAGGGGAGATCTCAGGAAATCAGATGCAAATGCGAAGAACTAATCCAAAAGTTCAAAAGAACGACAACAAAAGATTTTCGGTGAGGCCAGAGAGACACCGTTGGGAGATTTGACACCGACATTTTTACGAGGTGCAAAGCCCCTAGCATCGATGGAAGCGAATCATAAATATTATTTACAGATCGGAAAGGCCAGGGAGGAGTCTGTTACGATTTAACGCCTACATGTCTTACGGCTATCGGCATCTGTGGGAAGGTAAGATAAATGTTATCTACGGAATAAATAAAATCGGCAGGTTATGGATCGCTAGGGAGAATTCAGCAAGGGACAGCAGATAGCCTGCTGGATTGAAATCGAGACTCATTGAAATCCCGCGTCTGTTGGCGGAGTGAAAGAAGCAAGAAATTAAGCAGTAAAGACAATGTATATATATGAATAAACATCGAGTGAATCGTGCGAATGGTCAGGCTTTAGCCCGATACAAAACACTGAGGTAAGAGGGGACACAGTAAGGTCACGTGGGGTCACATAAGGTCAGGTCATGTCAGGTCACTTAAATCAGGATTCATTCGTTCGGTTTCATTCTTGGGCTAAATTCTACACTCATCTGTCACTCGGACGTCATTTAAACATGTCATTGGCAAAAACAGGACGCAAAGGGTTAATTAACACACACACACACACACACACACACAGAGGCAAAGCTCGAAAGAATGATGAGCATTTCTGTATGTAAATGCCTGAGGTATCCGATTAAAGATTAATGAGCTACTTGCATATGATAATTTGCAACACCCACACACAATTGCCTCATCAGGGTCATGGGGGGATGAATTCAGAAAGATAAAAACTTCACGGGAGGATCACAAAAGCCCCATAGGGACATATTATGTCTGGAACAGGTATGTACTGACGACCTGGCTGGCGTTCTGTGGTATACGAGAAAGCACATGAATGCATTTAGAAACGCCCATAACAGATTAATTAATTCACATACCTTGGAAGATCGACATGTTCATGATGATTTTCGGAGGAAATGTTGGGACAGAGAGAGAGAGAGAGAGAGAGAGAGAGAGAGAGAGAGAGAGAGAGAGGGAGAGAGAGAGAGAGAAAAGAATCAGCAAGCTGAATTATATGAAAAAGAACACAGTATTGCAGAAAGCCAAAAAGTAATCAAAAGAAACTTATACAAATACGTAAAAAGCAAAAGAAATGTATAAATGGTATTAAAGTACCACTCACAGATGAAAATGGAGCCATCATCTACAATGACAAGTGCAAGGATGGTATCAGTACCGAACAAAGGTTTCAGTTCAGTGTGTAGCATGAGGGCATCTCAGGTGTGCCAGAACTACATCATGACCCGTGAGACACTCGGGAAGATATGTATGATACTGAGGGAGAAGAGAAAGTACAATATCTTCAGACGCTATATTCAAACGATAAAGGAGAGGCTCAGGTTTTGAAGGATGCAAGACGTGATATAATTTACCCTCTGCTGAAATGGTCATCAGAGGGGAAAGTATCCGAGAATTGGAGGCTGGCAAGTGTTACCTCCAATAATATTGAAAGCAGGCAATACGAAACGTTCACTAGATTACCCTCCAATTAATTTCATCTCGGTCCTCGGGGAAAATGATGGAAACTATTATTCAAGGATAAGCTCCCAAATCTCTTGGAAGATGTGAAATCAATAATTGATAATCATCATGGCTTCCGTAACGAGAGATCCTGCCTTGCCAATTTACTGGAAATTGAAACAACAGCTGGGATGGGGAAACGACAGAGACTTCCATCTACCAAAAGGCCTTTGATAAAGCTTCACGTAAAATGGATTTCTTTGTAAAGAAAAAATGCTTGGCTTACAGTATTGCTTTCTGAATATGCACCTGGGTAGATCAGTGACTAATAGGAAACAACGAGTGTAATAGCATGAAACGAGATGAAATCCGAGTTTTTAAGTCAAGATAATGGTGTACCACAAGGCAATTATTTGTCCCACTTCTTTTTAAACTGAGGAGGATTAATTTTGCTTGAGAAATGCTGGAGGATGAGTGGACCAAATATTTGTTTCGATGAAAAGTGTGTAAGAAATACGTAGAGAAAAAGAATGTTATGTATGTGTTATTTTTGGATCTTGAGAAAGCGTGTGATGGGGTTGACAGTGATACTTTGGGAAGGGTATTCAGAATAGAAGTTGTGAAAGCAAAGTTACTCAAGGCAGTGAGTTTTTATCAAGAGAGTAAGATCATGTGCGAGGAGGGAGAAAAGAGGGTGAGTGGCTCTAAGTGAAGGTGAGTCTACGTTTAGGTGTGTGATGTCACCATGGCTATTTAATCTGTTTACGGATGGGTTTGTGAGTGAGGTTATGAAAGGGTTTTGGAGAAAGGAGCATATTTACAGTCACTTGCGGATGTCAGGGCCTGAAAGGTTAGACACTTGCTATTTGCAGATGACATAACACTGGTGGAAGACTCTAGTGAAAAACTGCCGAAGCTAGTATCTCAGTTTAAGAGAGTGCTTGGAAGGAGGACGTTGCGAGAAAATGTGAATTAAAGTAAGGCAATGGGGTTTAGCAGGGGAGGGAGACAGGTCTGTTTGAATGCGAGTTTGAATGAAAAGGTTGTATATTTTAGATACTTAGGAGTGGAAACCCTCACTCCCAGGCTCTCCTCATCCTCAGCAGGACTATGAGAGATTTAACAACCCATTGGATGGGTGAGAGGGCGAAAATCCTTGTTGCGTTGAGAAGTATAAAAGAAAGATAGGAATGTTTGATGATATAGTCATACCAGTGATGCTCTTTGGATGCGAGTCTTGGGCTGTAAATGCAAAACTACAGTAATGGATGGATGTGTTGGAAATAAATTGCCTGAGGACAATATGTGGTGTGAGGAGGGTTAATCAAGAAGGAATGACTGTGAGAGAAGCGTGTGGTAGTAAGTTGAGTATGTTTGAGATTGCTCGGGAGGGTTTACTGAAATGGCCTGGACATATGAAAGACGCTTTGAGTATGCGGGAGGATGTAAGGCGTGCTTGGGATAGAGCAAATTGAAGGGATGTTGTGCACAGTGGAAGACGTGCTGTCAATAGGGTGAACCAGGGCATATGAAGTGGTCAGGAGCTTTAGTTTTGGTGTATAATACATGGCAGCAAGAGCGTAGAAGTGACCATATGAGTACCGTTTCTTCGTATGTTCCTGGCGCTCACTCGCTGACACTGGAAACGGCAAAAAATTAAACAGCTGGTGGGATAGGACATGCGATGATATCCTAGAATGAGAGAAGTGTCAATATTGATCCAGACAGACTAGCCTTGCCCGAGAAATGGCAGAGAAAATACAAAGAAATAAAAAGTAATATATTTTTGGAGATGATGGTGAGAAATACATATACAGGTTCTTTAGAAGGGAGCTTGCGTGGTTCGACGAGGAAAAGGATCTTCGGGGTTGAACCAGTAACGATCCTGAAACCCTCTCAGAGTGCAAACCGAGTGTTAGAATCCCTTACAAGCCGCTTTCACTTCGAAGCATCAGACACCACCATACTCGATCCTTTGTATCTCGATAATAAGACCAGTTCTTATACACTGGATACAGTGGTGGTAGTCTCCACGTTATGAAGAGGACCTGGAAGAGCTTAAGAGAGTCTAGACATGGGTAACGAGACAATTACCAGGGATAAGGAGAAGGCCATGTAAGGGGGAGATAAGGTGGGAGCTGAAAGTATTCACCCTATAGAAACGAAGGCTACGTGGTGACTCGATAGAAGTTTTCGATATACTCAAGAGCTATAACATCGGTATAGCTACGTGTACCGAATCATGTAGGGATCCTGTAGTCAGAAAGAAGGACATAACACGGGGAAGAAATAGGCTTCAACACAGCGACAGAGGGAGACATTGCTTTACAATCAGGGTCGTTGAAAGCTAGAATAATATGCCTACTGTCATAAACGCCAAGTTAACAGACTCACTAAAGAAGAGGGTGACAGATATTTCCTATTCTTTTTACCTTGCTACAAGCCTGTTTGCTGTTGCTCTCTCATTTTTATCTTTATCTCTAAATTTCACTTGGTTGGTAGCAGGTGGTAGGCAGCCCACGACCAGGGACGTACATTACCGGTACTACCCGCCTGGAAATCGGGAGGATTCGTGACGGCTGAGCAGCGAGCCATCACTTCAGAGGATGTTAAGTTTCAGTCTTTTGGCCCAGGTTGCTGTCTTTTCTTTCTGCATCACCCATATGTGAGCTGCTGGCATTCACCTTACACACAACGCATGACGACGCGTAACTCACGTGTCTCATCTTTATCGCCTCTAGATCGTCCCGCGAAGATCGCTACGCGTTAGCCCTGCCCTTCAGCAAAACCCCTCCGTAAGTACGCTCTCTCTCTCTCTCTCTCTCTCTCTCTCTCTCTCTCTCTCTCTCTCTCTCTCTCTCTAAAACAAATAGGGCAATTAGCCCCTCACAAACAGACCGCAAGAGCCAGCCTCCTATCCTCTCCCACCACACGACCTGCTTCGCCCACACTAATTAATGAGAGAGGCTGTGCACTCGCTGCCGTAGGCACCACTCTTACATCTTGAGTCGTCGGGGAGTACCTCCTTGCCTGAAGGGGATGGATGGTGGAGAAAGGTTGATGGTAGTGGTGGTGGAGAAGGAGGAGGAGGGATGGATGACGGAGAGGAGGCGAAGGGATGGGTGTGGATGGGGATACAATGGTGGAGATGGAGAGGGTGTGGAGTGAGTGTGGTGTGGGGGTAGTTCATGGAGAGAAGGTTGTAGGTAGAGGGAGCAGGAAGCTGAGCTTCCGCTGTACTACTAAGGAATCCTATAAATCGAACCTCCAAGTCTACTCGAACACAGTATCAGCTTCTACTTCATTACCATCGAAAGAAACTAATTTTCACATACGAACAGGAGTAAAGACATGGTACAAGGTTCAGAGACAGGGCAACACGAGTGTAAAACTCTCTCCGTAACACACAGATAGTGATCATGAATAGTGTCGCCGCGTCGTAAGAGTTAACAATGATAGGCCGAGTTTGAGTCCCAGACAGGGGCAGCCAGCTCACAGTCAACCCAGCTGTCCGTCTTCCACATCAAGGCTGGTCGATATGTGGACATTTTCTCCAATCCTTCAACTTTCCACAACTCTTTAACGATTTGACCTACTGTCAAGAAGCATTGCCCTTGTCACCTCCACGTGCTAAAAATCCTCTATGTTGGGTTTCAGTGTACGTAGATAACACGGATCGGTTCGGCATTGCTCGAGATGATCCCGGTGGAGCCGAGATCCTTTCTCTTTCCTTCCTTAACGATCTGGAACAAATTATTAGATACTCAACACGACTTCCAGACAGTCACGACCATTCATCCAACAGACTGGACCTTTTATTTTTTCTTTTTCTTTTAACTCCAGAACTCTCCCAGTATGCATATAGTATTTCTGCACCCGGAGGCTCTTCCGCCCACAATTCTATCTCTTATCATTTCCAGCCGGGCACACCCAACCCATATCCCCCTCTCGAAGCGCCAACTTTGGCACTTTAAGAAAGTTGACCATTCATCCTTGCACAGCCTTTCCACTGACTTCCTTTGGGGTAGGTATTGCTTCGCTGGCCGGGATGCCTCATGCTATGCTGAAAGTATTGCGGAGGTTATCTAGGCTAGTATGGAGACCCTACGTCCCTTCTATCAATTCTTTCTTCCCGATCACTCTTGCTCTGATGCCTACTGCATCAGGGACAAAGCGTTACAGGCCAAAAAAACTCTTCCCTTCCTGTAAATCCCACTCATCTTTCATTTTTGCTTGGAATCACTGGAAAGCTAATATTCGTAAAGTAAAATGGGCAAAGACGAGACCAGTCTCAGAGAAGATATATATAATCGTGAAAACTACACTTAAGTCAACAGTTCCTATGGTGGCAAAAATTGGAAAATGGAGTTCATTAGCCAGGTTATATGAGTTACAACAAGGGGACGGAACTTAGAGTACCTCTAGCCTCAGATGCAGGGGGAAGGTTGAGAAAGAAGGGGGAGTGGTCCAGTAAAAGAATGTTAAAAGCGAAGGAGCTTTTTTTTTTGTGTAGTGACGAACATATAGGCGACACCTCAGTTAGCCAGCACTTGTTAAACATAAGAAAGTAAGGAACGAGTACAGAGGAATAAGAAGGAAGGAACAAAGAAACTTTGAAATGAAGATTGCTGACAGGGCAGGAGATCACTCAAAACTTTTCCAAAAATTCATCAGTAGATTCTTTGTTATTAAGCAGCTTCACGGGCTAAAGGATACATAGGTAAGAGCTGTAAAAGATGATGTAAGGATACGCGAGGAACAGAACGACAAATTCAAAGGTGTTTTCACATTGGAAAACACAACAGCCCCAACACCAGTAAGACTGGAGGGGCAGGAGGTCTTGGAAACTAGTAAAATATTTAGAGAAGATATAAACTGAATGGGTTTTGACCCATGTGAGCCTTACGGTCCAGATGAAATTTAGCCATATGTGCCGAAAAAGTGCGCAGAGACACTTCAAAAACCACATGAAATGTTGTTCAAGAATTCGCTGGAAATAAGTTCAAGTGCCAAAGGGTCGGAAGAGGGCGAACGTCATTCCCGTCAAGGAGGATGCGCTAAACTAGAGACTGGTCTCCCTGACGAGCAGTGTCTGTATGGTACTGGAAAAGATAAGCAGAAAGCGGATGGATGACCTGTTGCAGAGGAGAAAGAACTTAAATGAGAGACAACACGGTTTCAGAGAAAGGTCATGCATAACCTCTTGGGTTTTTACGAGAGAATGAGGTGCGGTTTAGACAGAAGAGATGGATGGGTGAATATTGTGTATTTGGACTACATGAAAGCATTTGACGGTGTAGCTCAAAGAGGATAGAAAAGGAAGCTGGATCTCCAGGCAGGAATAAGGGGGAGACTCGTTCGATGGGGAAAAGATTATTTCAGTGGAAGGAAACAAAGAAGGTGCGCTAAAGTAGCCTTCTCAAAACGGGTGGAGGTCACCAGTGGTGTGCCGCAGGGTAGTGTCCTGGGACCACTGACCTTCTTAATTTATGCGAATGATTTGCCAGAAGGATTAGACTCCAACCTGAATATGTTTACAGATGATGCCAAGGTCACCAAGAGGATAGAAAGCTAATGGGATTGCATTTACTTACAAGGGGACCTAAACAGATTCCGGTGTTGACCTTCTACATGGTTTATCAAATTCAACCCGAGTACGTGTAAAGTAATGGGACTGGGAAACAACAAAAGAAGGTATCGATGTAAATGTTACCTTGCTGGAAATAAGGTGAAGGAATCTGCGTTTGTGAGGGACTTAGGAGCCGACATCATGCCTAATGTGTCGCTAGACTTCGAGCCTATGAGAAGAGTATGTGATACAAACTGTCAACGTGTAATGGATAAGGAAATATTCAGCAAGCTGTTTAAATCCTATGCAACAGGCCGAAACTAGAGTTCACTTTTAAAGGCTGGTCGATAAATGGATACCTGACTTTGGCTGGGGTGTTCGTGTGTATGTGTGCATACATACGTAGTAGTAAAGACATGGTACATAAATGCAAAGTCAAGAGACGGTTTAACGCGAGTGTAAAACTCTCTCCCCGTAACGCACGAAGTATAATCACAAATAGTAATCACACACAACTGGTAACATCCAAGAGTGTATAATGTTTAATTAAACAGAATATTGCGTGCTTCTGTCTCGTCGAGTTAATTAGCGCATTGTGAACAGGGTAATTAACTTCACCTCTTCCTTAACAGTTCATCATTTAACATGATAGCAATAATAGTCTCTCTGCAATACGATTTTAAGTTGTAGAGAAGGAAATGAGGCTCTTCTAACTACATGCTTGCAAAGATTGTTTGGCACTATAGAGCGTCAAGCATTTAATGCAGACACTTAATGTAGGTTTACCTTAATTATACATGAGGTAGGAGACCCATACTTACACCTTTATTTTTGGTTTATGTATCAAAGAGATGCAAATCAATGATTTATGTAAAAAATTAGAATATATATATATATATATATATATATATATATA
>JAYMFT010200265.1:0-11685 GCA_038088735.1 Panulirus argus
CAACCCCCGCGCCGGCGAGGTAGCGCCAGGAGACAGATGAAATGGCCACATTCGCTCACACTCAGTCTCTAGCTGTCTCTAGCTGTCATGTGTGTGTGTGTGTGTGTGTGTGTGTGTGTGTGTATAAACCATTCACCTCTATACATCCAGGCTTCGAACCCTGGTCAAATATTCGATTACTACCATTACTAATTCGTTTATTGACCACATAAGTTCTCTGAATAATTAATAAGGTATGGTGGTGTACACTTACCTTCCAGAAAAGGTGCCTGTTGATCCTATTGGCGGTACCATATCAGTGAATATCGCAAACATCATGTACCATAAAACTAAGAAAACAGGTTGTTCAAAAAGCATAAAAATCTATCATAATCTGTTGACTACTAAAAGGTACTATCAAAGACAAAAGTTGTGCCGTGAAATTTGGTGAAAACATTTGGTAAAGGGCTAACCTTTCGATGTAACACGGCCGTGTGGTAGGGCTTTCATTATGCTTCACGAATTATATCAAATCATCGGACAAGACAACGACACGACTTTTGTCTTTAATAGTAGACTCCAGAACACAGCAGCATAACCATGGCCTGGCAAGAGCCCGAGAGAACGACCACGGCTTGGCTGGTCTGGGCCTAGCAGCAAAAACCTGGCTTGGCCCATGCCTAGCAGTACGACCACGGCTTGGCTCATGCCTGGCAGTACGACCACGGCTTGGCCCATGCCTGGCAGTACGCCCACGGCTTGGCCCATGCCTGGCAATACGACCATGGCTTGGCCCATGCCTGGCAATACGACTAAGGCTTGGCCCAAGCCTAACAGTACGAACAAGGCTTGGCCCATGCTTAGCAGTACGACCACGGCTTGATCCATCCCTGGCAGTACGACCATGGTTTGGCCCACGCCTAGCAGCACGATCATGGATTGGCCCATTCCTAGCAGTACGACCACGGCTTGGTCCAAGCCTAGCAGCACGACCACGGCTTGACCCATGCCTGGCAGTACGACCAAGGCTTGGCCCATCCCTGGCAGTACGACCACGGCTTGGTCCATCCATGGCAGTACGACCACGGCTTGATCCATCCATGACAGTACGACCATGGATTGGCCCATGCCTAGCAATACGATCATGGATTGGCCCACGCCTAGCAGTACGAAGACGCCTCGGCCCATGCCTGGCAGTACGATCATGGATTGACTCGAACCTGGCAGTACGACCATGGCTTGGCCCATGCCTGGCAGTACAATCATGGATTTGCCCGAACCTTGTAGTACGACCACGGCTTGGCCCATGCCTAGCAGTACGACCATAGCGTGGCCCATGCCTGGCATTAAGACCATGACTTGGCCCAAGCTTGGAAGTGCGATCACGGATTGGCCTATCCATGGCAGTACGACCACGGTTTGGCCCATGCCTGGCAGTACGACCATGGCTTGGTCCGAGCCTGGCAGTACGATGACGGTTTGGCCCATCCATGGCAATACGACCACGGTTTGACCCATCTCTGGCAGTACGACCATGGTTTAGCTCGAGCCTGGCAGTAGGACCATGCTTTGGCCCATGTCCGGCAGTACGATCAGGGATTGACCCGATCTTGGCAGTACGACCACGGCTTGGCCCATATCTGGCAGTACGACCATGGCTTGGCCCATGCCTGGCAGTACGATCATGGACTGGCCTACACCTGGCACTACGACCACGAATTGGCCCATGCACTGCAGTACGACCACGGCTTGGCCCATGCCTGGCAGTACGACCACGGCTTGGCCCATGCCTGGCGGTGCGGCCACGGCTATGGCTTACCCGAGTGTGGCAATATGACCATGGCTTGGCCCATGCCTGGCAGTACGACCACGGCTTGGCCCATGCCTGGAAGGATCCCAAATACACTCAAGACAGACGCAATACCTATATAAGCTTTACCTTACGACGGTGTCAAAGGCTGTCTTCTACCCCCGCAGCCCTGTGGTTGTGAGGACCTGGTCGACTATGTCTCCATCTACAATATGCTGTGAAGCCTGGCTGATCTGGTCCACTTCGATGCTGTTCCCTTTTGAAGACATCCAGAACCGACCATAATCGTCCTTGTGTTCACTCGTGGTAAGCCAACAGGGGTATCCCTGCCAGTTTGTGCTGTTTTCCTAATGTTGACTCATCAGGAGAGACCATCGTCTTCGTTCACACGACCTCCATACAAACAATGGGTCCAACGCATCAGATCTCCAGTCACTTCCCCAACGTCTTCGAACTGGAATACCCCAGCCCTAGTCAACTCTCATCTGAACCTATCCATCTCCCTGGCGGTCTATCCTCTCCTGTTTGTACCGTGTTCTACTGGACTGTTAAACATGCTCTCTTGACCAACATATCACCAGCCATAACTCCTACATATCCATACCAACCTAAGAGACTTAATCCGTATGCTTTTCTCGTCATTTTTTTCACACCACATTCGTCCCTCACACTTCATCCTTTACCTATCCTCCCATACATGAGGACGTGGGATAGTATTCTCTGACACACAAGTGTATTGCACACAATACACTTCACGTCTTACATTCGCTGGAATATTTCTTCGCGTAATGTATTCCTCTCGGGCCGGAGTATTTCAGCATACGGGCGGCCGCCCAGCCTGTAGCAGCAGCAGCGGCAACAAACACCGGAACACACCCGCCACACAATAGAACAATACCCGCCACTGTAACTATGTCGACCCAATAAAGTCAACAATACACAAAACAATAAAATACGCAACAGTCCCTGGCCCATTATTCTCCCGCCGGCAGCAACACAAGATGTCAATGCCTGGCTAAATAAAAGCTTCCTATCTACCCTAGAAGAGGAGGAGGAGGTCACCACCACTGCTGACAGCATCCACCCAGACGTGTGCCACCACCACAGCCACACACATCTGGTCACGACTTCTGCTCCCCAGGCTCTATTTCTCTCTCTCGTCGCAAGATAACTAGAATTGTAAACATGAGAGTTGAACTATCACTCCCCATTACTGGCAGCCTCCAGATCCCTCTCACTATTATGGGATCCAAGTGTCACAAACGGCCCACGACCGACACACAACCCAGCAACAGGCCCTGCCTCCCTCTTCTCAGTTCAAACGTTGCCTTATAAAAGAGTAAGAACATTCCCAGGGCATCCTGTCCCGATCTGATCAACTGACCAGACGCCACCAGCACACAAGGCTCGGGAGAAGCTTTACTGTGAACCTAAGACGGCAGTTGATCGTCTCCCACCTTCGCCAGATGCCGTATGACATCATGCAAGACGTGCATGCTTATAAGGAGGACGTATCTGGGGCAGCATCTTCGTTAAACAGCCCAGGGCCACTTGTCCATCAGAGTGAGGCTGGACGGGACTCACATGGTCGGGAGCCGATATGGGCCACTATTCCTCACACTCAAAAGGTAAATTCTTGAAGTGATAAACTGGTGGTGTGGGAGGGCGTGTGTACATGACCGTGTTAATGCACATAACTTGTTCTAATATACACATTCACTCTTCATAAGGGTAATATTGGTACGAAGCAGGAGTTACTGTTGTCAAATTTTCAAGTAATTATTTTTTCTTACATTTTACAATATCACAGTTGCCAGTAAATAATCAACACAAATAAAGGTAATCTTCTAGACTGATGTCGCCACGACGAATAGATCGACAGCCAAACGAACGGATCGACAGCCAAATGAACTGACTGACAACGAAACGAACGGATCGACTGCCAAACTAACGGGTCGACTGCCAAACGAACGAATCCACAGCCAAACGAACTGAATGAAAACCAAACGAACGGATCGACAGCCAAACGAACGGATCAACAACCAAACGAACGAATCGACAGCCAAACGAACAGATCGACAGCCAAACAAACGGACCAGCAACTAAAACGAACGGATCGACAGCCAAACGAACGGATCAACAACCAAACGAAAGGACCGACAGCCAAACGAACGGATCGACAGCCAAACTAACGGATCGATAGACAAACGAACTGACTGACAACCAAACGAACGGATCGACAGCCAAACAAACGGACCAACAACCAAACGAATGAATCGACAACCAAACGAACGGATCGACAGCCAAACGAACGGACCGGCAACTAAAACGAACGGATCGAAAGCGAAACGAACGGATCAACAACCAAGCGAACGGACCGACAGCCAAACGGACGGATCGACTGCCAAACGAACGGATCGACAGCCAAACTAACGGATCGACAGACAAACGAACTGACTGACAACCAAACGAACGGATCGACAGCCAAACAAACGGATCAACAACCAAACGAACGAATCGACAGCCAATGGAACGGATCGACAGCCAAACGAATGAACCGACAGCCAAACGAACGGATCGACAGCCAAACGAACAGATCGACAGCCAAACGAACGGATCGACAGCCAAACGAACGGATCGACAGCCAATGGAACGGATCGACAGCCAAACGAATGAACCGACAGCCAAACGAACGGGTCGACAGCCAAAAGAACAGATCGACCGCCAAACGAACGGATCGAGAGCCAAACGAACGGATCGACAGCCAAACGAATAGATCGACAGCAAAACGAACGGACCGACAACCAAACGGATCGACTGCCAAAGGAACATATCGATAGCCAAACGAACGGATCGACAGCCAAACGAACGGATCGACAGCCAAACTAACGAATCGACAGACAAATGAACTGACTGACAACCAGACGAACGGATCAACAGCCAAACAAACGGATCAACAACCAAACGAAGGAATCGACAGCCAATGGAACAGATCGACAGCCAAACGAGGGAACCGACAGCCAAACGAACGGATCGACAGCCAAACGAACAGATCGATAGCCAAACGAACGGATGGCCAACCAAACGAACGGATCGACAGCTAAACGAACGGATCAACAGCCAAACGAACGAATCGACAGCCAAACGAACGGACCGACAGCCAAACGAACGGATCGACAGCCAAACGAACGGATTGATAGCCAAACAAACGAACCGACTGCCAAACGGACAGATCGACAGCCAAACGAACGGACTAACAGCCAAACGAACGGATCGACTACCAAACGAACGGATCGACTGCCAAACGAAAGGACTGACAGCCAAACGAACGGACCGACAGCCAAACGAACGGATTGATAGCCAAACAAACGAACCGACAGCCAAATGAACGGATCGACTACCAAACGAACGGTTCGACTGCCAAACGAACGGACTGACAGCCAAACGAACGGCCTGACAATCAAACGAACGGATCGACAGCCAAACGAACAGATCGACAGCCAAACGAACGGAACAACAACCAAAGGAACGGGCAGACAACCAAACAAAAGGATCGACAGCCAAACGACCGGATCGGCAGTCAGACGAACAGCCAACAACCAAACGAACGGATCGAGAGCCAAACGAACGGATCAACAACCTAACGAACGAATTGACAGCCAAACGAACGGATCGACAGCCAAACGAACGGACCGGCAGCCAACCCAACGGATCGACAGCCAAACGAACGGATCAACAACCAAACGAACGGACTGACAGCCAAACGGACGGATTGACTGCCAAACGAACGGATCGACAGCCAAACGAACGGATTGACAACCAAACGAACGGATTGACAACCAAACGAACGGATCGACAGCCAAACCAACGGAATAACAACCAAATGAACAAATCAACAGGCAAGCGAACGGATCACCAGCCAAACGAACGGACTGACAACCAAACGAACGGATCGACAGCCAAACAAACGGATCAACAACCAAACGAAAGATTCGACAGCCAAACGAATGAATCGCCAGCCAAACGAACGGACTGACAACCAAACGAATGGACCGACAGCCAAACGAACGGATCCACAGCCAATCGAACGGATCGACAGCCAAACGAACGGACTGAAAACCAAACGAACGGATCGACAGCAAAACACACGGATCAACAACCAAACGAACAAATTGACAACCAAACGAATGGACCGACAGCCAAACGAACGGATCGACAGCCAAAAGAACAGATCGAAAGCCAAACGAACGATCGGATCGACAGCCAAACGAACGGACTGACAAGCAAACGAACGGATCGACAGCCAAACAAACGACTTAACAACCAAACGAACGAATCGACAGCCAATGGAACGGATCGACAGCCAAACGAATGAATCGACAGCCAAATGAACGGATCTACGGCCAAGCGAACAAATCGACAGCCAAACGAACGGATCGCCAGCCAAACGAACGGATCGACAGCCAAATGAACGGACTGACTACCAAACGAACAGATTGACAGCCAAACGAACGAATCGACAGCCAAACGAACGGACCGACAGCCAAACGAACGAATCGACAGCCAAACGAACGGATCGACGGCCAAACGAACGGATTGATAGTCAAACGAACAGACCGACAGCCAAACGGACGGATCGACTGCCAAACGAAGGGACTGACAGCCAAACGAACGGCCTGACAGTCAAACGAACAGATCGACAGCCAAACGAACAGATCGACATTCAAACGAACGTACCAACAGCCAAACGAACGGACCGACAGCCAAACAAAAGGATCGACAGTCAATCGCACAAATCGACTGCCAAACGAATTGACTGATAGCCAAACGAACATCCGTTCGTTTGGCTATCAGTCAGACGGACAGCCAACAACCAAACGAACAGATCGACAGCCAAATGAACGGACCAACAGCCAAACGATTGGACCGACAGCCAAATGAATGGATCGACAGCCAAACGAACGGATCGACAGCTAAACGCAAAAAACGACAGCCAAACGAACAGACCGACAACAAACGAACGGATCAACAGCCAAACGAACGGATAAATAGCCAAACGACCGGATCGACAGCCAAACGAACGAATCGACTGCCAAACGAACGAATCGACAGCCAAACGAACGAATCGACAGCCAAACGACCGGATCGACCGCCAAACAAACGGATCGACAGCAAACCAAACAGATCGACAGCAAACCGACCGGACAAACAACAAAACGACCGGATCGACAGCCAAACGAACGGATCAGCAGCCAAACGAACGGACCAACAACCAAACGAGTGGACCGACAGCCAAACGAACGGATCAAGAGCCAAACGAATGGATCGACAGCCAAACGAACGGATCGACAGCCAAACGAACGGATCGACAGCCAAACGAACGCACCGACAGCCAAACGAACGGACCAACAACCAAACGAATGGACCGACAGCCAAACGAACGGATCAAGAGCCAAACGAACGGATCGACAGTCAAACGAACGGATCGACAACCAAACAAACAGACCGACAACTAAACGAACGGACCAACAACCAAACGTACGGACAGACAGCAAAACGCACAGATCGACAGCCAAAGGAACGGATCGACAGCCAAACAAACAGTCCAAGAACCAAACGAACGGACAGACAGCCAAACGAACGGATCGACAGCCAAACGCACAGATCGACAGCAAAACGAATGGATCGACAGCCAAACGAACGGATCGACAGCCAAACGCACAGATCGACAGCAAAACGAATGGATCGACAGCCAAAGGAACTGACCAACAACCAGACTAACGGGCCGACAGCCAAACGAACGGACCAACAACCAAACGAACGGACCAGCAGCCAAACGAACGGATCAAGAGCCAAACGAACGGATCAAGAGCCAAACGAACGGATCGACAGCCAAACGAACGGACCGACAGCCATACGAACGGACCAACAGCCAAACGAACGGACCGACAGCCAAACGAACGGATCGACAGCCAAACGCACAGGTCGACAGCCAAATGAACGGATCAACAACCAAACGAACAGACCGACAGCCAAACGAACAGACCGACAGCCAAACGAATGAACCAACAACGAAACGAACGGACCAACAGCCAAACGAATGGATGGACAGCCGAACGAACGGACCAACAACCAAACGAACGGACCGACAGCCAAACGAACGGATCGACAGCCAAACACACAGATCGACAGCCAAACGAACGGATCGACAGCCAAACAAACGAACCAACAACCAAACGAACGGACCGACAGCCAAACGAACGGATGGACAGCCAAACGAACGGATGGACAGCCAAAAAAACGGACCAACAACCAAACGAACGGACCGACAGCCAAACGAACAGATCGACAGCCAAGCGAACGGACTGACAGCCAAACGATCGGACAAAACAACGGAAGCCTAAGTGACATGATTACTGTGTGGCCGTTGGCAGCTCAAGGGTGGGCCGTTTTGATGATCGTTTCTTTTCCTGCACCTCGAAGCTTTGGAACTCCCAATAACGATGTCCTGGCACATTTTAAAAGAGGTTTTACACTTCATCCAAAATTCATAAATATTTTCCCTTGTCTTTTCTTCTTCTCGTTCATAAATCTCTCTATATTTCAAGTCAAGGCCGGGACATGATGTGGCCTTTTGTCCATGACTGGAGTCTTCGATATATATATATATATATATATATATATATATATATAAGATCCTGATGTCAATGGCAGCAACAGAGGCCCGTCAAAACATCATTTTGGTACAGCGTGACAAACAGTGAACACAAAACAAGTTCCATAATATTTGGCTCTGTCTGACGTGTGCGTAACACGGCGTGACGTCACAGCCACCAGGTGGCACTGTGTGTTGGGTGACACATCCAGAAATGGTCAACAGCATCAATATATCAAAATATTGTCTTCTGGTTGGTTGGTCGTTTGGGTTGTTAGACCTATCAACTCCGAGGGTCGTTAAGACCGCCTACGTCAACCTAGCATCCACCAACCGGACAATCCTCAACAACCTCCTCTGGTGTTACGGATAATCCAGAGACCAGACACGCCCTCACTGTGCATGTGGCCCATCAGTCTCCGTACAGAAGTGAACAATTCACCCCGTTCTGGTCTCTGCCTCGCCATTCCTGCCTCTCGATGAGTCTCACTAGTATAAGCGACTGCCAGCGCGTCACCCACCCACAAGCTCCAGTTGGTCGAGTGTCACAGTGCATGTCTTGCCCTCGTCACGGCATGTTGGGTGGTAAGAGAAAAAGGAAATGCGATATCAACCACTCCTCTCTCTCTCTCTCTCTCTCTCTCTCTCTCTCAGTAGAAGGTATCAAGTACAGAAGGAGGGGAGGGGGGGGGGGGTTGAGCGTTGATGTATGTGGGGTGTGTGTGGTGTGTGGTTGTGTTGTGGTCGCCAGTGGCATCACGAGGCACCACAAAATCGTGTCAGATAGCGGGCAGGGTGGAGGGAGGATCGGCCTCTCCAGGGTATTCTCCACATTATTCCCTTCCAGAAAAGCCACTTTAGCTTCCGAGGGTCAACTCTACTACAGTCCTCAGCATATAAGTTCGGTTGAGAGTTTCGCCCATGATGCAGGCATTGCCCGGCGGCAACACACGTGCAAAAGAGTTTCTCAACGTGACTCTACCATTACTAACGTAGGTCCCTTGCAACATTATACACAGAAAACTAAGCTGATTCCAAGCCTTACATGTGCCTATCACTGGCTGGTCTAAAGGGTTGTTTTCTACACTTAACTGCCCGCGTCCCCGTCCCTCTGATGAAGGCCGGTCCACCAGATTGTTTGTTGCTGCAGTTGGTACAGTTGTGCCTAGTCTGGCACACCGCAGAAGCAGATATTTTTTCGTTAACAGTCCAGGGGTTTTCCCATGATGTTCTTCACATCTGCTGTAGCAGGTTCCGATGAAAAAAAAAGGCCCCTCACACTTATGCTACTTTCCCTAATGTTTCCTCAAGAACCTTTGCTCTTCAATGGATTTAATCAGCCCCTCCTACTTGGTCTGTCATCCAGCAAGAGCCTTAGGCAATTTACGATTTAGGCCTCCCAGCAGTTTTCTATATGTATATAAGGATGCATCTCTCGTGCCTATGTATGAAAGGCGGTAAAGAACCTTTGGCGCTTCCTAGGTCAGCAGAGTCTTGAGCACCGCATTGTGTTATCGCACCATGCAGTGGCCAATCGGGAGATGAGTGATTAAACTGACATCATGAGTAATCTTGCTTCTCTCGTTCTGAGAGTTCCTAGTACACAGCCTATCATCAGCAGGACAGACTCGACCACTTCTTCCCAGTGTTCTCCAACGGTAAGTTTACACCTTTAATTCCAAACCTCTGACGCATCCCACTCCTGTTACAGCCGTGTGTTCGCACCTTCAGTAGTGGAAAACTTGAAATCTTTTCCCCGTTGAATATCACGTTATATTTTCGTGGTCCATCGTAAAGACCTGACAACTATGTGGTTATAATTCCCAAGGTCCACAGTCAACAGGACTGTCATACTGACTGTGGTATCAACTGGAAAGGACGATACGCAGCTGTGTTGTGTGTCGCTATCAGGGTCAGTGAGGAACAAAAGTATAGACTCAAGGTCCAAATTTACTAGTGATTTTCTCTGTGCATTTTCCCTCCATGAGCTGTCCCTCCCGGGTCACGTCTGGCCAAGGTCTCAGCCACGATTTTCCAACACAACTTTGCCTCTCCCGGTCCCTCGCTCCTCACCTTCAGCTCTTTTCATCGAAGAAGCGAAGCCAGCGTTCACAACCCCTCAAAGTAGAGGTTACCGTATCCCAGTGTCCCACTGTCATGGTATCCCAGTATTCCAGAGCCCTAGTATCCCAGCGTATGTGTCCCAGTGTCATGGTATCCCAGTATCATCCATGGTGAACCGAGATCTCCGCCAACTGTAACTGGTGGAACTATGAATAAGTACCTACTGTAACAGGAGTACTCTGTAACCACCGTTCTGTCGAACAGCAGGCACGCACGGAACACCAACCTGGAACAAAGAGAAAAGACGATCTTTAGGACGTCACTAGAGGTAGTACAATTTTTTGTGCTCCCAGCATCTGCATATCAGCGTCCCGTCAGGACCAATAAGGAGTTTCGGAAACTCCAAAATACACTTAAAATCACGTATATTTTTTCCTTCGCTGATGTACATGAATTACACAGAACTAGAAACACAATTAAATTCTTCTTCAGGCACTTCCTGCACGTGTTTCTTTTATCATAAAGCTCTCATATTTCAAGTCAGCGAAATTCACATATACGTACCTGAAGCCCTACACGGGATATTCTGAAGTAAGCCGCTTTAGTCATCCTCTGCCGTCCAGCTCTGACGACCTTACGCCGTAGCCTCCTGCCAACGTGTGACACAAAGGCGAAAACACTAGACACTACTTGGGAATGAATCACTTGTGTGAAATTAATGTTAACATGTAAGAGTAACTGCTGATGACTGGACATGGAAGTCACATGTTCATAAACAAGAGTTGGTGTATCTACACCGCACGAGGCAGATGAGGGGAAAAAAGACCTCCATTATGACCTCTGTAGTAAATATAGATACCTCAAAGGTCTGATCTAGCTGGCGGAATTCATTACTCAACTTAGTTAAACAAATGTTCAATTTGCATAACACGCGCTAACATATCCGGACTCATGCTATGCAATCTGAACATTTCACTGAACGAATGATAACTTGTGAAATCTGCGTCTGGACGTCTGATACACCTACACCGTTTACTGCAGACGTGAATTTTAATCCCTTTCTATATCACTAGCTGCAGAAGGTTCATCACACGGCATCATGTATGCTTGCATTCCTGCATCAGAATTAAAGTATATATATATATATATATATATATATATATATATATATATATAT